>VYZP01068425.1:21571-55907 GCA_013400635.1 Hypocryptadius cinnamomeus | reverse complement strand
GGGGGGGGGGGGGGGAAGTCAGAACTCACTGTCCTAACTTTTCAAGTTAAAAGTCTTTGGTCCCCATGTCTAAGCTAATATCCCACTGAAAACCAACCTGAACATCTCTCCTAGTGAAAGAGTGGGAGCTGAGAATGGAGCCTTCCTGAAGGATATCAGTCCATAGATGCTGTAACTGAGTAAATTTGTTGTTGGAGGTCATTTGCTGACAAGTCTCCTACTTGTTTATCCTCATCAGCAGGCTCTTAGCAGATCCCTCACAGACAGCCCTCCTTTGGGGCTGTCTAGGGGTGAGCCTGTATCACTGGAATCCACTCAGCCTTTTCATTTCCATAATCAGAGGCAGAGAGAGCCTGACCTCTGTGTGGTGCTCAGAGGGACTGACCTGGGTACCTCTCGTCAGTTCTGCCCGTGCTGTGTCCAGCTGCTCAACAGATGGGGCTGAGCCACCCCCCCAGCACGGGATCCAGGCTTGGGCAGGCTGGGCAGTCAAAGCTCTCTGCATTCACTGAATTGCCATCAAGGTTTCAGCACTGGTGGTTGGCCAAGTGTGGTCACCTGTCCCCTGGCAGCTGGGCTGAGACCACTGGAGTCATCAGCTAAATTACCTTGAATTGATGACCTGCAGACTTAAAGCTCTGCAACGCAGTTCCCATTATGCACCCAGCTCCCATTTCCTTTTGTATTTCTCTCATAGAAAAGTAGCAGGAAAAGCTATTACTGGCTTTATGAAATGTAAGTTCATACAGTGTTTCCTATAAGACTTCAAGCAACTCCTTGTTAAAGCAGATAAGTTAATCTGTCTTTTGATTTAGGTCACAGTACGTTTTCAGCTTTAAATCACCACAGTACAGTAACTAATGGCATTTGCCATAGGAATGATGTTGAAAAAACAAGGAATCTGGGCAATTACTAGATGTATATTCCTGGTGAAAACAGCCCACGTAAAGACAGTGTCAGGGGAAAGGATGATAGATCATCTGGATTTTGCTCCCTTGTGTTTTCTTGCCCACTTTCTCCACAGTGTACTATTAACTGTTGCACAATTATTGCAATGGAACCTGCCAGCGGACCTTGCCACATGAGGAACTCAGGCACTGTCAGGAGCCTGAGTCAAAAGCTCAACAGAGTTTTTTATCCACGCAGGCTGAAACTGCACAGCCAGAGCAGTACAGTCCCTTCAGGCATTCAACTTTCAAAAATACCAAAGTAAGAGTTTTACCAGAGTTAGGTTTTTTTCCACTTTGAATTCTAGATAGAATGCTGTATGTTCCAGTCTTCTCAGAGCTCATTAAAGTCAATGTAAAGACTTTTGGTGACTTTAATTAGCAGTGGTCTGAACCCTAAAGCTGATCAAAACTCCCACCAAACTGTAAATATGGAGGTGTTCTGTTTGCATTGCAGATATAATATTTGGCTACAAGGCAGGGATGCTTGGAACTGTTTTCTCTATGCTCTCTGTGTGTCTTTCAGATGCCTGGTAGTTTTACTGGATTGTTTTTAATTATAGTTTTTTAATTAGGTTTAAAAAATGGCCAGTTTCAATCTCAATGTAAAACAGAAGCAACTGACAGCTCCTGAAATCAGTGACTGAAATTTGGCTTCTCCTAAAGTAGGTGTAGTTTTATTAAGCTGTTGGCCACTGGTGTGAGAGAGTTTGTTCTCATGGTACCTCTGCTCCACCCACATGCCACAGCCCCATGGAAAAAGTTCTAATGCTGAACCTGCACTGTGGATTTTGTAGTGTGCAGGGCCAGTCCATGAAGCAATGGAAAGCAAAGAAAATCAATGTGCAGTAGAAAAAATGTGCAATGCAGAGAGATTTTATTTCAAGCCTGTTCAAGGAAAAAAAAAACCAGGGACAAACCCAAAGCTTTGCTGAATGGCATTGTTCTGAATTGCCTTTGGAAAGGTGTGTCACTTGTTCTCTAGACTGCCACAACACCCTGGGATGCTGTAAAAATAGCTGGCAGTGCCTGACTGACAGGCAGGAGACGTGTGACCCTAAATTATGGTGTTTTCCTTTTCATGATGAAATGAATGCTGCCTTAGACAGAGGCTGAAATACATCTGTTTGCGGTGGGAGTGCCATTTTAGGCCCGTTTCTTTTTGAAACTGGGGTTGGAATTGCCAGGGATCAGCAGAGCTATGGGCTCACAAAGAGGGCACTGTCTTTGAGGAATCTTTACATAAGCCCTGCACAACCAAGGCAACAGGAGTTTGCACAGCTGCTGCTGGAAGCAAACATGTACTTTTAGCTGACCTGGGCCGATGACTTTGGGCGTTAAATCTGACGCTTTCCAGATGTACAGACCTCTCCTGCCACAGTCCCCAAACATTCAGTCCCCAGGTAAAAAGGAAAATAATAACAATAATAATAGCAATAGTAAAAAGGCACTTATAAATACCACACTGTAGTGTATATTCCAGACCTGACATTTATAGGTTGCATGGTCCAGTTCAAAGGTGAGTGGCATTATCTTCTCTAAGAGTTGTGTTTTGAACTAAACTTGCTTCAGAGCTAATTAGTGCTGCATCTGTCTTGCTTCTCATCTCTGGTGAAGATCCTTGTTCAGAAAAGGTGGCTAAATATCCGGACCTGTTGAGAATTGGCAAATATCTGTCTGTGAGCATAAAACCCCAGGGAATAGCCCTAAATCTGTGCTGAGCCCATAAGCACTCACAGGACCAAGGCCAAATAATCAGAAAATTAAGTTTTGTGCTTCATGACAAAACAAAACCGTGCACATCAAGGGACAGGTTTACAAGTGAGGATGGGATGGGATGGTTGTGAAATACTGTCACTGGACAAGTGGCAGGGAATGAGCTGGCTGCTCTCCCACCCTGTGTCCTGACTCTGTGTGTGCTGCTGCAGGCTGTGAGTTGTGCTGTGGAAGTCACTGCTGACTGCACAGCAGGCTCTGGGTTGACATTGTTCACTTGATTCTCAGAAGGAAGTGGAACCTTGCTCCAGACCCAGCATAAATTGCTTTCCTCCCTAGACTGGTTATTTTTAACAATAATTCCTGCCCTTGTGCATCTCTGCAGCCTTTGGATGTTCTTAGGGAGGGTGATTAAAGGGCGTGGGGCGCTTGAAGTGGATCATTTATTTTATTCCATTTTATTTAGGTGTGGTATTTATAAAGGCTCTAAAATTGGCAGCAAGAGAAAGGCACATATTCTTCTGTCCTGGAGACTGCCCCAAAACAGACAGCTGCAGCCCAGCCTCTCCTTATTTTCCCTGCCAGTTCTCTCAAGCATGACCTGGTTTGAGGACCACCTTCAGTGAGATCGAAAGGTGATTTTCCCTGTGCTTGCACCGCATGCCACTCCACTTTCACACCACCTGTCAGCTGGGTGGCAAGTGAGACAGGAATGGATTCTGGCCTCCCTTACTTGAACCATGAACATCTCCAGGAAAGACAACAATGCAGTGAAGGTGAAATTAGATCTGAGAGAGCCTACAAAGCCCTAGAGATGTGTTCTTGTCATGGTAAGCTGAGGCACCCAGGGAAATGGTTACTCAAAACTCTCTCTCATCAGCTGGGGATCTTTTAATCTCTCCTCCCTGGTGCGTTGCATGTCATCCTGTGAAAGGATCCTGGAAATACAAAGGCATGCAGTTGCAGAGAGAGCATGATGTTTGGTGCTCATTTCTGCAGGACTTTTCAGCTGCAGAGCAGTAAGCTTCTCACGTCTTCCTTCCTTCCTCACCTTTCTTGCTTTCTTAATAACAGCAGTGCAGTGAAAGGGAGGTTTGCCGTCTTGAAACCTTTGTTCTTCTCTCTGGCTGTCACGAAACACCAATGTTTCCAAATTTTTCATGGAATAAAATTTGGAAACATCTTGCTTTGCAGAGGGAAATAAGTTTTGCTCCAACATTTTTTGATCAAAAGTTCTGGTATGCTCCAAATTGATGTGTTTCACTTCAGTTTGTTCAATTAACCCTAAAAGCTTCACTTTAACTCCACTCAATGGTGAACATCAGCCCTGAATTGGATTTCCTTCTAGCAGCTCTCATGCAGTAACTTAATACCTGTATTTTTCAGGGAACAATGTGTAGCTGCTGTCATGTCTCACAGACCTTAAAAGTCTCTGCACCATGGCAGATGGAGTCCTCGAGGAAACAGCCTGCAGAAAAGATGAGACCTCTAAACCACAGCCCACTGACACTGTGTACTTATAAGAAAATGAGGTTTTAATGGTTTATTGAACACATTTGAACCAAAACATAGTTTCTGATTTTGTTCCAACTGGCCCTGAAGAAAATATTTCTTCTTGATTTTTCTTAATTAAAAAAAGGAGGTATTTTTATTTCTCTATTGTGAAAGGAAAGAAGGTTCAAAATCAGGATGTTTTTCTCCCTGAAAATTTCAATTTTGTGAAAACTGCCTCTTTACTGGGCAGCCTTCCCAAGGGGAATCCCCAGCCAGCCCCAGTGCTAATATCAGTGCACAGTGTTTGGAGCTGATCCAAAGGTCATTCACACCATTAGACATTTTTATCGTGGACTTGAATAAACTTTGGACCAGGCTCTTTTGGCAAGAGCATGCACAGTCTGGAAACCTAAAAATAAATCCTGATTTGGAGCCATCCACAGCTTTTCAGTCACCATGATGGTACATTGGTATGAGCTTGTCAGAGAGGTGATGAGGTGATTTTTGGTCTCCTCTCTGGCCAGAGAATCTTTAGCTGTTTGTTGAAATAAACAAGGGAGAAGATGGTGTTCCACAAGCTCAATGTTAAGACTTCTTGATGAAGAATTTTCCTGTGAAGCATCAACCCTGGCAGGTTAAGATAGAAGGTGTTACCTCAGGGGATGATCTGGTTTTCTCTTTAAGAAGATTTTCAGTAGTAATAGCTCCTGGAATATGTAGGACTGTCATCCTCAATCCTAGGAAATGGAGAGGACCCTCCATGATGCACTTTGTCTGCAGCAGTAGTTTTGGGAGCCAGCAAAAGGGGCTTGCCAGAAGGGAAGAAAAACTGGTCAAAGCACAGAATTTACACTTTTCCTTGTTTGTCTCCTGTCCATGATCTGAGACATTCTGAGAAGAAAACACTTGGTAACAATGAATCTCTATCCTGCCATTCACCATCGCTGTGCACTATGAAGGGATCACTCTGAAATTCTGACAAGGAATATCATGCTGTAATTACCATGTCTAAACCCTTTCACCTGGAGTTCACTCCAGCTCTCTACAATGACCTGAGTCAGATCTGTGTGTGGAAAAAGCAAAGTGTTTCCAGCATCTCAGTTTTATTTCTACTGGCACAAGTGTTTCCTTGTGTCTGGTACTGCTTGCTGGCTGATGAATCCTTGGCTGAACACAAATAACTGGTCACTTGCTGAGGTTGTGTAAGTGGCCACATGAGGGAGAAAGATGGAAAAAGTTAGAGGCCCTTAGTCAGGTGGCAGTGGACTTTGTTGTGCCTGCAGACTGTGGTGGATGTCAGTCCTAATTCCCACAGTGCTAGTGACAGCATCCTGCTGAAGCAATGCTGGTGGCTGTGGTCAAGCCATCAGGAAGTCCATCCAAAGGGCTCATTTTCAACTAGTTGGTCTATTTCCTTCCTATATATCTTTTCCTATCCATCTGGGTATCAGATATTTTGTTTTCTGTCCACAACAGGAAGGAGTTTGCCCTCTCCATGAGGTTTGTAGCCACCACTCTTTTCTGTGGGTCCTTTATAACTGGTTGCTGTGATTCTCCTGATTCCCAAGACAGCTCTCCCGGCTGCAGCAGTCCCTGTTTAAGGGTGTTAAGTTGTGGCAGTAATAATGCTGGCCCTGGTGAGAATACAAATGTGTAGTTTGTTGATCCTGGCCTGCAGAGCAGTACTACTGCCTGGCAACTACACCGCAAGAGCTGGCAGGCAGACTGATTTTCAGCTCACTGCTCTGAAAGGGGAAAGGGTGTTTTCAAATTTCTTCTTTCCCTCCGTCTGCTCCAAGTCAGATCCTGCCAGGAAGCTTTGGAGAGAAGCTCTGGTGTTCATCTGCGCCTCCCAAGCTGAGTATGATGGCCAGGCTCTTTCTCCAGGACTTGGATACCCAGCAAAATTTACTGGGTCTCAGCAGTGGGTGGGGGTCACTGGAGGCTCAGTGTGAGCAGCATATGGGGCAGTGAAGAACTGAGGTCCTGACAGAGCGTGGTTTTGGGGGACTCCTGCCAAAAGTGGGAGTCGCTTCTAATCATTCACTGGTCAAACAGGCTAATTCTAAAAGCAGAAGTCGGGTTCCAGGTGCTCGTGTGGTCACACATTGCAGGGAGCATCATACGCTGGCTCCCCGTCACTGAAGAACTGAAGCACACACCAAAAATGCTTGGCTGAATCAGCATGTGCTTAGATGTCCTGTGGATTACTGTGAATTACCCTGCTGAAGGACATCAGGGACACATTCTGGACTGGCAGCATGTAACATCTCCACTCTGCATTGCCCAAGGATGTGAAGTAATTCAATACCTCAGGAGGGAAAGATGTATTTCTGTGTTGTACCACTGATATTTTCTGAATCTACAGTGTTCAGTCCAGGTCCTCTGGGACACCCAGGGACACCTTACATTCAGTTAGTCTAAGGTTGTATTTTGTATCTGGTTTAATGGGACTGTCCTGTCTGACAAGGAAAGGCAGAAACTGTAGAGAAATGGAGCTTACGAGCCATGTCTATTGTTGGCACTTTGCCACCACGTCCTCTACATGGAAACCTGCAAACCCTTTTTGGGAGCAGCATATTGTCCTAAGCACAATCATGTGTTCACTGCACAGAGCACTTAAATGTGAGAGAGAGAGAGTGTGTATGTGTGTGTGTGTGTGTGTGTGTGTGTGTGTGTGTGTGTGTTAGGGGCCAGCATTTCATTGAAGCCTGGTCCCATTTCAGTCTCTCTTCCTGAATGTTCAGTGTTCAGAGGCCTGAGCTAAATATGAGTGAAAATGTGCCAGGGGGCTTTGTTGGGGCTGCTCACCAGCAGAACAACGATGCCAGCAAATTAGGGAGAAAACAACCACCACCTGATTTGTTCTTGCCCAAGGGCAACACTCATTTATGCATCCTGTTTGCTCCATATAACATGGGTACACATATGTTACCGTGTCCAACCAGCTACAAAAATGCTGTAGATCCTTGGGGGCCCTTGGGAGGCCTGGCATTATCTTTTCTCAGGATGTCAGTGAAATGTTTACATCCATGAGGCACAGTGTGAATTACACATTGCTCCATAGCCGAGCTTTCTGATTTACTTTAGGATGGGGCAAATGCAGAGCACAGAACAGCCCTCATGCAGATGTTCCTGTGCTTCTTTGAAATGTTTAAATTATCTGCAGGGCTCCATAAGGAAGCAAAGCCCCAATCCAATGGAGTTAAGGTGACACTGCTTCCTATCTGCCCAGGGATCATTTTTTAAGTGCACTCTTGTGGTCTATGAATTTTAGGTAGTTTTTTCTTTAGTTTACCTTTTACAGCAATATCATCTCCAGCCTTGACATTTTGCAGTATCAAATCTACCTGTCAGTATCAAATTTATCTGTCAGCGTTCATGAAGATGATAAAAAAGCCTGCACACCTTATAGCAGCACCATGAGTTTGGTTTGGAACTGGGTTGGGATGGGATGTCAGTTTGCACAAAATACACCCAGGAACACTTCACCTGCCCTCAGGGAACAGCCACCTCAGGGTGAAAGGCAGCAGCTGTTCCATGCTTCACATAAATAGTGATAGAAGAATGTATGGCTGAAACTTCAGAGGGGGATCTATGTTGGCAAAAGTTAATTGCCCTGTTTGCAAATGGTCTAAACAGAAAGGTTAATGCCCAGGGATTGTACAGACACAACCTTGATTTTCCATCTGCTTTGATGTCTCAATTAGCAGAACTCAGGGCAAGGGCAAGGGGGAGCAACTCCTTGGATGTTTCCAGTTTTTTTGGGGGGAAGAAAAAAAAAGGTTTATTTATTAGAATAGGCAGGTCACAATTTAACTGAGAGATTGTTAAAGGAATTCAGAGCCTGTGGGATTTATGACAAGGTGATGAAAGAGGAACTCTGATAGTTACTCAATAAGCTTCTTTTTCCAAGAACATAAAGTTTAAAAAAAATAAATTTAAAAATGAGGATTTTTTTTTTTTTTTATGAATGGGTTCTTGTGGTGTGCAGGCTGCTAACACTATCAACATTGTTTCTGGGGAACTCCAGGCATCTAATCAATCTTCATTCTGTAAGAAAATGTTCCAAATTATACGAAAACCACATGGCTTCTCCTGTTTGTAGGGAAAAACCTGACCTGACCCCATCTGTGCTCCAGAATGGCTGAGTTCCCACCTTAGGACTAATTCCAGCAAGAGCTGTGATCCATTTTCATTGTCCTAGCACACAGAAGAAGGCACTTTGTGTAAAGACACAGCTTTCCTCAGGATCCCAGTGAGGGAATTGTTCCAAGGAACGTGTGGAGGAAAGCATGGGACTGGGATCATTACCATGGACATCCAGGCCATTCCAGGCCGTTTGTGTCTTTCTAATTATCTGCCTGAGCTTGTTTCCCCTGCAGCCTCCTCGCTGCCAGATCATTCCCACAGGTTCCATCCCTGTGTCAGATGCTGGCGTGCTGTCTGCTCCTGCTCCAGCACTGCCCAGTGGGAGGCCAGCCCTGGCTGGCTGCTTCCACAGGGCATGTCACAATCCTGCTTTCAACTGCACAGGAGCTGGGAGCAGCCACCTTCAGACAACATCTCTTCCTTTCATTTGACCTTTCTACACACACACATCATGCCACAGGCATGGTGGGTGTAAAATAAATATTTGTTATATGTGTGTTTATAAAAACGCAAGTTCACAAAGCAAAATGCATTTTTTCCTTTGAAGAAAAGGGACTTCTGCTGAAAAGATGTTATCCTTTGCATACAAGTAGTTTGTCTCATAAATTGCCCTGCTGTTTCCTCAAGATCTTGTGCAGAAGTGTTGTGCATTCTGGTCACTGGTTTCAAAGCCTGGTTCAAACCAAAGCAAACTGCAACAAGTCATCTCTGGAAAGCAACTGAGCTGTGAATAGCTCTGGAGATCAAAAGAAAGAAGCTACTGACAAGACAAATGAGTTGGCTCTTTAGACATAGGCTGCAGTTACAGGGCTTGCTTCCAGTTTCCAAACTTCAGCAAACATAGGAGACAATTTTAGATTCTACATCTTGGCTTATAAGAACGGGGAACAATGTGTAAATAAAATTAAAGGCAACGTGATGTAGCAGAGCACTGGACTGGGATCTCAGGTGGACTAGCTGGGTCATGGGAACCTCTCTGTGCTTCATTTTTCCAGAGGACATCCTGCTCTTTTGTAGCAGACTTTGGCAGAGAGCAGGATTAATTAATATAAGAAAATAATCCTTCACATAAGAAAAACCTTTTTCATACATCCTTACATAAAGAAACCCCTCTTCAGTTGGTTATAGCACAAACTGCCATCACAAGAACTGAAATCTGTCCTTGTGTGTTTTCCTTCTTGTACTGCTGCTGTCCCTGCCTTGATTAGCCACACCTGAGGTGGTCATTAGCCCCGAGGGCATCAGTGGTCCCTAATGGCCCTGATGAGCCTCACCTGGGGTCTGCACCCAAACTGCCTACAGGGTGGGCCCTTGGATCCAGTTCAGCTCAGACCTGAGGCTCTCCCCTCTCTCCAAGCAGTGCTATAGGGATGTCTGCTCATGGACTTTATTGATTTAGTCCCTGAATCATTGGCTGTTCTTGTCTTGACCTTGGATGTTCCTTGACCTTGCTTGGTGCTGACTGGACTGTGTCTGACCCTGCCCTGCATTCCCAGGCTGTGCTGTGGATTCAGCTGAAGCTGGCTGCCACCTCCCCTGCTCTGCTCACTGCTCTCAAGTGTGCTGGGGCTGCTTGGCACAGGCCTGGCACTGCTGGCCTTGGTACTCTGCTTGGGGTTTGGCTCCCTCTCCTGAAAGGAGCAGCAGGCTTTTGACAAGCCCTCATGCAGAAGATGCCCAGTTAGCAAAGGAACTGCTGTGAATAATTGTAGCTTTTCAGGTCACAGCACTCTCAGGCTTTACTGGCTTTCCTGGCCAGATCTACTTCAAGCTCTGCCTATTTCTAGACTGGCTCTTTGTTCCCTCTATCTGTGGGGAGCAGCAGGTGTCTGGAGAAGTCAGGCAGAGCTGATGCTTCACTGGTGACACATTACTGAGTTCATTAGGCTGCTGCAGCTGACTCGGGTTACCTGCCCTTTGCAGCCCATCCAGAGGCCAGAAGGCTGAGGACCTTTCCTTTAGCATTAAAAAAAATAAATAAAATTAAATCATACAAGCAGCTACAGCTGTATGGAGCTGCTTCTTGTGTGCATATCTAAGTCACATCTGGATTGTTAGACAAGGTATCCATAATGTCACCCTCCTGCCTCAGCCTAGCAGTGCCAAATGCCCCAGCACACTGCCTGCCTGGACCTGGCAGCACAGATGTCCCCCACCTGTGCTTGGCTCTGCGTGGCCTCACATGCTCACAGGGTTAGCTAGTGAGTAGCTCCAGGGTCTGGTGCAAGGCTCTTTATTCCCACAAAAAAAGGGAGAAAGAAAATAAGTCCTCTGAGGTGAACCTGCCTGTACAAATGTTTTCCTACTTGAATGTTTTCTGAAATATAAAACACCTGCCATCTGGGTAAATACACCTCGAGGAGAAAGGGGTAGTGTCTGGGGCAGGTAAGCCTGCCTGGACCTTCTCAAACATATTTGGAAAAACACAGTCAACTGGAAAATCCTAAATATTGTTGCTTTAGCACGGCTGCACTGGTCTTTGTTGCCCAGAAAGCTTTGGTAACTAGCATTCATATGACCAAACCAAAATTTTTAATGGTATGTACAGGCTCAAAAATCTCAGTGGACCAGTCTGTCTTATCAGTGGCAGAAACAACTGCCAAGGCTATCTGAATGCTGTGCTGAAAGCAACGTGGTCTAGGTGAGGGATGGAGAAAAAGTTTACTATATCCTGACATCTCTCTGGCCTTGGACCAGGTTTACTCTTCTCTTGACAATCAGCTTGTATTTTTTTCCTGGAATGTCAGGATCCAGTGCCACTAAAGGCCCTGGCATTCAATGTGCTGCTGAGCAACCCTCAAAATGTACAAAGCAAAGCTGGGTCAGAGAATGGTGAAGGCATTGTGGTTTAGATGGCTGCAAAAGCAGTGGCACATGTCCCCTCATTAGTGTTCCTGAGCCATGTGAGCAAGTGGCTTGTCCTAAGTCAAAATTGGGGCAGAGTGAAGCCTCAATTGCCTGACTGCTGCTTTTTAACTTCCCACCCTGCAGGCTATGAAAAAACACTATGATTTTATTTATCCAGGAGACCAAGCTGCTCTGACAGCCAGACTGGTTCCCTGAATGAGGAAAAAAAAGGCATATTTTTGAACCCTTTCTGTGGAACACACATGCGCTTGCTCTCTCCTTCTTAAATATCATCAAGGAAAACTGAGAAAATTCAGCAAGAAATGTGTTTTGAGCTTTCCTTGTCTACCTTCAGTGTGTTTTTGTTTCTTTCCAAAACAGTTAGATTTCCAGACAAAAAAGATTGGGACTTTGCTTTGAGTTTCTTGGCTCTTCTCAGTTCATGTTTCCCTGGCCATTCCTTCATTCAAACAGAGGCTTTTGTACGTTGTATATGAAGTTGAACCGAGGGCAAATATTATTACAGTCTCATGTTCTGAACTGACACCAACCAAGCCTCCCTCTGCAGTGCTCCAGCAGGATTTCATGTGAAGTTGTTCCCCTGATCCAAAGGTCTGACTGTGCCCTTCTTCAGCACAGTTATCTGAGTCCTTTGGCTCCACAGGGCAGGACTGAGCAGTGCTGTTCAGAGAACACTCCCTGCCAGACTCAGACTGGCTTGCACATCTGAAATCCAGGTGCTTTGTCTGGGGAAGGCGACTGCTGAGACTTTCAGTGGCCTTCAGAGTCAGAAGAGGGAAAGCAGCAGTTAGATCTGGCCCCTGACTGTGGACAGGGAGCAGTACAGAGTTCAGAAATTAAAGTGGTTTGAAGGAAAGGCACTCCTCCAGGGACAGGGTGGAAAAAAATACCTGGAGGATAACATCCAAGACCAGCCTTGAAGCTGCTAATAGTCTCTTCATTGTCTCTCCCTACTTTCATCTGACTCTTTTACCATTTTGCCTTTTCTTGATGCCTTCCTCTTTCAGCTGTTTCACTAATTACTTCCTTGCTTAACTTTGAAGCCCTCCGTGGCTGTTACTTATTTTCCCTTTCAGCTGGTTGATTGTTTTCATCCTTTGCTCTCCTCTTTAGCAGCAGCAAAAAGATGGGAAGCAGAAGAGTTGTGGGTAGAGGAGGCTAAGCTAGTAAGGAAACAAGTCCTATCCCTTTGAGGAGACTCTGGATCTAGTCAGATATTCCTGCAGTAGCAACAGTTGTGTGTCTGAAGAAACTGGCCTGAGAAATGCTGTCACTGTGGTGGAGTACTTTGTTGTAAGAAACTTTTGATGAGTGCTTTGGGGTCATGTTTTTCCCACTTAAGCCTTTGGAACTGGGATTTAACAGGAGTTATAGGTACTAGTAAAGCCCTGAAATATACTGAAGTGCTGGATTTGATACTGAGAGAGGGAAGTCTGTATGGCTGCCCCTGGGCTTTAGGAAAAGGGCATGAAGGAAAAGAGCATTATGACCCAACAACTGCAATTTCCATCCAACTGCTCACCCTGTCCTGGTCTTTTCTGTCCCTGTCAATGTTCTTGTTGACCCAAATCTTGCTCTGCTTTGGTGTTTACAGTTCAAATTCAGCCTTCCCAGCCTCTCTGATGGGAGCCTGCATGCAGATGTACCTGGGTGTTGGTCTGGCTATCCCTGGGAGCTGATCCTTCTTGGTGTGACTGCTGTCTCCTGGGAGCTGTTTTGGCAGGGCTTCTTTAATCTTGTACACTTTGGAAAGTTTCCAGACTGTCTTTTTCTGCCCCCTTGCAGACTCACAGCTAATATGCACATTGCTTTAATTTGTTCTTCAAATGAAACCCAATTATACCTGTAGGTGCCTGGCTGTTAAGGCAGTAATTTACTTCATGGTAGCTTAGTGTGTTTTTTAAATGCCTGGTTTGCTGAGGGGTGTCTGTTCATTGCAAGGCTGTGCAAACCTGTAAAACAGCACTGGAAAGAATTTCTTAAGGGGAATAAAAGAGGCTCAGGGTGAACCATGCTTCTTCTGTTTACCCATAGGGCCATAAAAGAACTAAAGTGTTGGTGCTGCTTTACAAGCTTTTCAAATTTGTGGACTCTCTCATCATTGGTTTGTGTATTTGTTAAGGATTTGGAGAGGGAGAGGGACATTGCCTTCTCCCTGTATTCTCTACATGGTACCAGTGTGGATTGTGAGGTGGGATGAGCTTCAAGTGTCAAAGCATCTCTAATATCAAAGCATCTCTAATCTCAAAACATCTTTTCCAGCCTCTCTACTGACATTGCATTTTCCCATGTGCTGTGCCTCATCTTGCACCTGATTTGGGCTGACTCTGCCCACATAAACTAAGTTCCCTGGTAGAGACTGGAAATAGAAATCGCAGGAATTTTCTTGAATGACCTAAAAAAAACCCAAAAAACAAAAAAACAGAAACCAAATGATTCAGGTCACACATGTTGGCTGCTGACCTGTGTGGTAGCTAGAAGGGGTGATATTCAGATGCTTTTTGCCTCTCCTTTGCCCAAGTTTGTTGTCACTTCTCTGCTCCTCCAGAGCTGAAGGCAGCAAAGATGGACACTCCAGATGGAGGCCTGCTTTGCCAGGGCTGTTGAGACTTGCTGAACAGATTGGATGTGTGTGTTCATCCTGGGATAAACAGAGCAGCGTCACTGGAACCAGCGAGGCAGGGCTGGTTAATGCACTGGGAGAGAAACTGAGATGGGGGGAAGACCAACAGCAGTGGGCCAGGGAAGGAGGGGTTTGGACTAGGAGGAGGCTGCCAGGCTGCATTTCATCCTGCTCCATGGCAGTGGTGCTGCAGAGCCATCTGCAGAGAGCAGACACACTCAGAGGAAGCGGAGCAGCAGCTGCTGGCAGCCGCAACACCAGTTGTGCTGAAGTGGGGGAAGCAGCCCTGCACAGCCCAAGGACTGCATCAGCAGTAGTAGGTTTATGCTGCAGCAGCCAAAACTTTAGTTTAAATAAACCAAATCTGTCTAACCTCAAAGCTGCAGGCATTCATCAGCCTTCACAGAGGCAGTGTGTCCCAGGGCCAAGTGGGACGCTTGCCTGAGGATTTATCCTGCAGGAGCCTTTAGTTCCCAACTGGGTTAAAATTCTAGGCAGTCTTCTGCACAAAGCCTCACTGATGTGCTTCTGAGGATGCTTGAAACAGGGCCAAGGGTCCTTGTGGAACAATTCTACATACCCAGCAGCACCAGTCTGTGATGGCTAAATTGCAGTCCTTTCCAATCTGTGTGCTTTTACTTTGTCCTCAGATTTGTGGTCCCCAAAAGTAAATTCTTTCCTTCTTTCAGCTCTGGTTTAGCATACATGTTTTTAAAGCAGAAAAGCAAAGTATTTCCAAGCTTTCTCTGTGTTTCTGGTGGTGTGGCTTAGGCTGGATTGCTGTATTCAGTAAATAGTATAAATGGTATTTGCCTCATTGACAATATTCCTCTCTGCTGCCTACCCTCTTACAAAGTAACCAGCTACATGCAGCTTTTATAGGAGGCTCAAGCAATATCATGGACTGACTTTTCTCAGATGGGTGCTTGGAAATGAGATGAGAATCGAAAGACACTGCTGCCCTGCTGAGAACAGCACAGGGTCATCTCTCTTGATAATGTGGTGTGCTTTAGGTCTTTCTAAGAAACAAACAAGGTTGCACTTTCAGTTCTGAAATCTTGGTAGCCTCAGGCTTTTGAAAATTTCTGTTTCATTTAGATTCTGGCATTTACTTTTGTTTGCTTGGACTGTAAAGACTGTTTTATTCTGATCCTCAAGAGCTGTTTACCATCCAGCACATGTGGTCTGCATCTCTCACACTAAAATCTTTTGAGGGCTTGGCAACCTTTTTTAGTTCTCTGATCAGTGCTGGCTAAGGAACAATGGTAAAAGCCCATGGAAGTCTGTTCCCCAAAATGTGCTGCTCCTGTTCTGATTAACTAGCAGCCTCTACTGAGGTGGAGATTGCTGGCTTGATTGTTTTTTTCAGGAATGTGGTGTCAATCTGGAGTCACTGTGCTGAACTGACAGCAGGTGTGTCAGTGTAAAACCAGAGGGCAGCTTTGCTACCCACTTTTGTGTCTGCACACAAAGTTGAGATCAGTTTTGCTTTCTACTCTGATTTCCAGCTTAGTGCTTCTGTGTACTGTTGACACTTTCCTTTGGTCTGTTCCATGGACAGCTCTCAGCTAAGGAGACATAAAGCTGGCAGCAGGGCCTGTGTTCTGCCTGGACATACTCTGCATTGGGCCTAAGTGGAATCTTCTGCATGAAAACCAACATTGATGCCTTGCAATAGCTTTTCTATGAGCTCCTGTTACTCAGAGTATCCAAGAAACAAGACTTGGCTTCGAGCCCCCCTGTGCACAGTTGAGGGGAAGGGTGTTAACCCAGTGGGAGAAAACATCGCCTTCCTGCAGCACTTCTCATTTAGCAGCTTGGAAACTTGCCAAAGAAGCAACTTCCCATTGCTAAATATTGCACTGTAAATGTCTGGGAAAGGTGTTTGCAAAGCCAGGGGAAATGGGCCATGCTGGTTTTTGAAGAGGAGGAAGATGAGGGGAGGAAAAGCAACAGCAGATTCACAGTGACTGCTGAGAATGTCACAGCAACAAAGTCCAAGAGGGAACATTTTGCCTGTGCCCTGGATCTGCCTGTGCTCCTACTGAAGCTGTTTCTGGCTGAACCTTGAGATGCAGTGAAGCCTCTGAGCTGACGTGTTCCACTGAGGTGTGATACTGTAGAGTTAAATGCATGTACACAAGGAGAAGTCAAATAACAATTTTTTTAGCAACTAAATCGCAATAGCTGCATCAGCACAGCTGCCTAAGGCTTCTCTCCTTTTTTTAACAAATCTACCAGCACCATCCTAGGTGTTAATTGTAGAGGATAATCCACATATCTGCACGTGTGGGTTAGAGCTCACTGCTGATCTGAACCTACCTTTCTCTAAAGCTTTCAAAAGCTTTCTCTAAAGCTTTTTTGGTTTTCTTCAGGCTTCACTCCTGAAGCTCTGTCTTTATGAGCTGCTACTCTCTTTAAAAGAGCTAAATCAACTGTAGAAATGCAGTTTCCTCCACCCTGAACTGGGGGAGTTTGTGGGTCAGGTGCAGAACCTTCTCCTGTGAAAGGTGATGTGAAGTTGTTGGGATCACCAGCTTGGGGTGGAGGAACAAAGAATTGGGTCCATCACTGGCCAGTTTAAAGAGTTATCCTTCCCCATTCCACCTCACTGCAGAGGATTGCCCACCACAGGGCTGGTGTGTTGGCTGTGGGGGGCAACGAAGGACTGAAACCAGGCCCTCAAGGGATCCTGGTAAGATCATGGTGCTGGAGCAGCTCCTGTGGAGAAGCAGCTGAGGTCCCAGGAGCCCTCCCATGCCTTGACTATGAAATGCAGAACATAAACCCATCCCCAGCCAGGTGGCTTCCAGTTGCAGGATCCCTGCACTGAAGCACAGTTAGAAAAATAACTAAATTATGTTTCATTTCACTGATGGGTTTGTGTGGCTTATCATGGCCACAGCTTAGCAAGGCACCTGCCGAAAATTGGCAAACTACTACCTCTATGCCCTGCTTTGCTTTACTGGAGTACAAAAAGTCTGGTTCTCCTCCTATCAGCTCATTCTAGCAGCAAAGCGAAATAACTGTCCACTGTGCTGGCCTGCTTGTACCTCTTGGACTCTGTGCTTAAAGGAAAAAAAAAAAAAAATAGAAACTCGAGGGTGCAAGTCATGGAATGGGGGGAAGTCCGTCACTTCCTCAGGAAACACCTATAACAACAGTGCTTGGAAAAAATATTCAAGAAAACCTCTCCTGTTTTGATTTAAAAAAAACCTTCTCTGCTCTAACTCCACAACATTCTCCTTTTATTTATTTTCCTAGAGACATGGTCCAATTTTTATATTTTGCTAAGTTAAATGAGCAATAAGTAGTAATCAGATGTTGACATAAAGTTATGTGTACACCTGCTGACTGACTCATAAAGAACAAGAATGCTTTTAGTTAAGAAATGGCAAGAAAATTAAAATAAAGAAATTAACTTCATGAACAAGAAACCCAGGCAGTTAAATTATATACATTTATTAAACCACACAAGACTTCTGAATGACCTTTTTAGTTTGATACTGCCTGATGAAAGCAATTCTGATTTCAGTTCTGATTCAAAAAAGCTGGAATTCTTTAAGGTTTTCCAGCCAAAGTGTGTATTTAAAGCTTTCAGTTGAAAGGGAGAGGGAGTGATAGTGCCCATCACTGTAAATTCTTATCTCACCCAACTCTGAGTGCCAGTTGGGCATGTGACTCTTGGATTATTAATGCCTTGTTGAATTCTTAGCAGGTGTAAAATTGTCACTCAGTGCCCCAGTCAAGAACACAAGAGGCCCATAGTAAACTGTAGAGATGTGTGTGCACCTGCGTCTCCATTGGCGCTCGAGATGTTGAACTGAGGGTCTGCAGTGCGAAAATGTGGGAGCTGCTGCCATTCCAAACACCACAGAATTGCTGGCTGAGGGCTGGGGTAGGTCTAGGTCTGAGCACACTGGGACCCGTGGGGATTTCTTGCAGTTTCTGTGGGTCTGAGGCATCAAGAAACAACAGCACTGAGCTCCACTTCTAAGTGACCCAGCCCATTCAGATATGTGCTCTATTTTCATACTGTGATCTTTGAATGCTCTCAAAAACGTTTCTATTTAGACAAATAGAGTCTTCCTGGTTTTAGTAGAGTCTGACTTATTATAATCAGTTCTGTCAAGCAGATGACTGCACTGGTGTTGGGCATTGTAAAGCTTTAGGCCTCTTTGCAACAAGCCCAGAGTGAGTCCAGAGCTGTGACATCTCTGTGAACAGCATGTCAGTCTTTAATGGTTTTTCAGTAAAAAAAAAAAAGTAAGTCCCAGCAAAGAGTGAACTTGATCCTCTCACCATGTGGTGGAGGGAAATCAGAGAGGTGGTCTTGAATTTCAAGCATGAGAGTTGAGTGCCTTTGAACTAACTTCTGGGCCAAGAGCAGTTTCTCAGAAACAGGATATGTGATGTGAATTTCACAGCCTATAACTGCTTCCTAGTTAAGACAGACACTGATAAGCTGTACTCATGAGGTGTACATGAACTCCAAGGGTGTTTGTGGTAATGTCTCAGTGATCCCTTGCCTGGCTCATTTGCAGGCTGAATTAGTGCTTGGGGAGTCTGGGAATTCACAGCTCTTGGTTAATACGTATTAATCCAGAAAAACCACCTGAGACTTTTGGTCACAAGGGTAACACTGAATGTCACAATGCAGAATTAGGCTCTTGACATGCCAAATATCTTCCTGGTGGTGGATGATGGTGTGATTTTGAGGGCTTTGTATGTATGAAAACCTGCAAGACTGGAATTGAAGGGCAGCCACTCAGGGAAGGACCAGGGTCTGGTCTGCTGTCACACCACAGTCCTCCCAAGGAGGACCTCAGGACAAGGGCAGACCAGAGCAGTCTGGGCACATGGCTGGAGCTTGCACTCAGACAGCATTTCTGAGCTAAGTCTGGTCTATCAAAAGGCTGTTTGACCAGCCTGCATTCCTGCTGCTCCTCTCTCCACCAGGCAATTTAATGGGGCTGCTGGGACAGAGCTTTGCTTGTTCAAATTTCAAAGAGCATTGCAAGGAATGCAAGGAAGTTGTTGGACATGTTAATCAAAGAAAACTCATATTCAGGAGTTTGATTTATACCTGTGCACTACACACAGATCATGCTAGACTGCTAGACTGACGCTCAGGCTACAGGTTGTAAAACTTCTCACATGGATTCTGCCCTCTGCCCCTTCCAGCCACATCAGACTGGAAGCAGCTCATATCTGTGTCCCAGATGCCTCATGAAAGAGGGTCACTCTGACTGTTGAAAGGCAGTTGTGCCCTCAGAGCTGTTCTGTACCTTCTTTTTCTTTCTCCTTCAGCTCAGATATGTTCACTTAAAAAGCCCTTGTCCAGGATCTGACCCTGTAACAAAGGCAGTGCAGTCCCTTCACCTAGAAGAGTCACTCTTGTGAAAAAACAAGAGGGTATTTATCCCTGTCTGCCACATCTGCAAACTCCAGCTGGAATCTGAAAGCTGAGCCAACGTTTTTGTTGTCATTAGTGCCTCTTTGTAGGAAATCCTGCCTAGAATTGCTTGCAGAATACATCCTTCACACTAGGAACCAGCGATAAGTAGTGCAATGTGTGCAGTGCTGTAGTGTGCCCTCCTTGAGCAGCTCACAGCATGGAATACAGACACTGAAAGGCCACCAAATTGCCCACAGAATGTGTGCTCATGCTTGTGACGCTCTTGGGGAGATTAGGAGCCAATCCTGAATTTTGAGCTCCCATTACCAGTGCAGCTCGTTCATGAGGCCTCAAAAATGCTGGCAGCTTTGATCATTTCAAGTCCCAGCATATAACTGGGGATGCCAAGCTCTGACTTCAAAGTCTGTCAGTCCCCAGATCCATAAACTGATCAACAAGCACTTGCATGTCATCATGCAGAAGGACTGATGAAGGGGTGGGGTGGGAGCGCATTCCTTCCTTCCCTAAGACTCCTGGGCCATGCCTGGAGGAGGCTGGATGCTTTGGTGTGATTGCTTCTGGTCTTTTCCTTCCTTCTTCACGTTGTAAATTATTTAGGTGTCAGCATCAAAGATCAGAGAGAAGCACAGGAAAAAAATCTCAAGTAAATGCTTTATATTCCTTGGGATCATCTGTCCAAAGAGCTCTGCTTGCTTTGTGAGTATGGGCTGTGTTCAGCCACAAAACATCCCTATAATAGCTTACAGCTGGGGAAACTGAGGCACGAGGCTGTTAAAACGTGACTTGGCCAGAGCATCTGCACAGTCTCTGCCGGAGCTGGGAGGAGTGTTCTGTCCCCTGACAGCTCCTCTGCATCTGCAGGAGCAGGCTGCCTCCCTCCAGCAGCTTGCCAAGGGCTGCACCGGGAGACCCTGCTCCTGCACATCTCCTGCACATCCTGCCCGTGCTTTTAGCATGGCAGTGCTGCTCCCATGGCAGCTCCCTGATCCCATCTACACCTAGCCTGCTGGCCACTCACCAGCCCCATGCCTCCAGTGTTACACACCCCCTACCTCTCTGCATTCCCATCCCAAAGCATCATCAGCCTCTTCTGCAAAACCTTGGCCCACATACAGACGTTTTGGGTGAGTTCCTATCCATCTAAGGCTCTCCAAATTTCTTTCACTTGATTTTCCTCACTGGAATGGAAAAGGGCAAATGTCTAGAGATGCTCTTAGGAGAGACCTTCCCCAGGCTCTGCTGAGCTTCATGCTGTGCTGCCCCTTTCCTGGGTCAACATACAGGAGTAACAGGCTCCCTGTGGATGCTTTCTGCTCTGCTGGATTAATCCAGCTTCTAAAGAGGAGGGATGTCTTGTTTGGTGTCTCTTCACCATGTAGATTTAACCAGCAGTGGAGTTCAAGGTTGCTATGAACAGTTTTGTGCCTTGTCACAGGAGTTACCCATTTATTACAGTTCTCTTCCTTGTCAACAGCCTTCCTCAAAATTTGCTGTAGCAAAAGTTTTGGAGGCTGTGACTGCACAGCTCCCTTTGAAATGCCCTGAGCTAACATGGCTGCATCTCCCTGACTGGGGCAGGGATGTCTGATGTCCTGAAAAGCTGTACCTGCTCCAGCTATCTAGTTTTTTAACTTAACAACATGGCCTGCAACTCTTTGGTGGATCTCTTCTCCTGGAATGGGTCTTGTCATATTCTTGTCCGTTCTGCAACCTCCTTCTGAATTTCCTAGGAAAGACTACTCAGAGATCTGCAGATAGGCAGAGAGGGACTATTTTTTAATTATGACAGGAGAACAAGAGACTCCCTAATGTGAGCTGGACTTTCCAACATTCCTTCAGGAAACACGTCATAAAAGCATTGCTTCGTTCCCTTGTCTGTTCCCCACTCCCATTTTAAATAAATGAAATCCAGCCCCTCTGGGATGGAACACAGCATCCACTGAGTAGCCTGTGGTAAAACCACCTGCCTGGGTTAAACACAGAGTAGATGATTTTGTCTCTTTTGGAAGGTTACGTAGAGTACAGGGAAGCTTTGTAGCTGGCCCAGAGAGAAGTGCCAGGCCATGGCTCTTAGCTCAGACAAAGATTGCTTGTGCTGAGCAAGGTGGTTAGAGGTGAACTGAGGTTTTTCAGAGTCCTGAGCCAGTGGGTAGCTCCTGTCTGGAGTTTGGTTGTTGTTGGCTCTGTGTAGGCTTTTGGGTGCTGGAGGAAGTAGGTGTCCAGTGAGAGGTGATAAAGTTTGTGCTCTTGGCAGATCCTACATTGTGCCCAGGGTGCTGGCAATTTCTTCACTGTGTGCATCTGCCAGCAGGGTTTGTGTATTGCTCAGTGGGATTTAAAGTTTTCATGGGCATCTGAGAAAGGCTTGTCTGCAATCCAACACTGAATAGCAGAGATCAAAAAGACACCCCTATCATTACTAAAGCAGGAGAGACATTTATTGCTTGGGTACCCAAATGAGGCTTTCACGACCTGCCATTGGCTGTTTTTTGATGTTGGCCAAATCACATATTTGTCCTCACATCATGCCTCAGGTTCCTCACCTCTAAAATAAGGACAAAGTATTCCTCAGCCCTCCCCTACCTCACTGTGCAGCTGTGGAAGAAAACCTGGTGGGTACTGGTTTAGTTCTTGTGTTATAGCTCCCAGTACGGTGTGGCTTTAATAGTAATTCAGCCCAAAAGAAGAAATCAACTTACAGAAAACCTTGAAGAATGTTACAGGTTGTAACCTCACCAAAAGGATGAAACAAATACCTGATCTCTGAAAGAGCATGCTAAGGGAATCCTCTTTTTCTAGGAGATTTCAAAATCTTTGTTTTTTCTAAGCCTTTCCAAATCTTCGGTTTTTTCTCTACAGCTTAGGATAATGAAGCTAGCACTCCTCAGGTAAACTTGCCAGCCATTAAGGGACTGTAGAACAGCAGACTGTGGAGACAGAAACCTTCAGCAGTGTGTGCTGTAGGGAATGGTGTGATCCAGGCCTTGGATGAAATGCTTCAGGCAGGCTACTTCCAAATCCTGACATTCATACAGAAAACTTCTCTGTTTTTCCTTTGGCTGTCTCACCCCCGTGACCCAAAATGCCTAGTCCTTCTCAGCTTCATTCGCTGTTTGGTTCCTGCAGCCTCCACCTGCATGGAGACAGAGAAAATTAGCATTTTTACTTTGGTCTGATGAAGAAAATTCATACAGGGTTTTTAGACTGGATGGAGATTCCTAGTGTCCTGCTGTTAATTTATGAAACTTGTTCAGAAAGACTTTTTAATGCTTGGAGGAGTTGAATGAATCCACAGGGAAACAGTGGGCTGCTGGAAAGAGAACAGGGACATCATGTTTGCCAAGTGATGGATTTAGCTCTTGGTGGAACACCCCAACACCCATCTATGCTGGGGCTCCACCCTCTCAGTGTCCCTTTACTGCCTTAATGTTTGGATTCTTAAAACTGGCAGGTGCCTGCAACTGCTGAGCAGGTTATGGCCCCAGTGCTATTTTTATCTACTGACTTAACAAGCAGTTTGAAGAGCTGTAGCAGGCAGGAAATAAAGTCCCTCTAAAAATACAGAGGGTAACTTTTAAGAGGTGGATTTTTAATTGCAGCTTGAGAAAACCATTTTTAGTTTGCATGAGTCTGCTCCTTCTCGTCTCCTCTGCAATCTGGAGCTTCCCCAAAGCAGAACTTGTCATGGTTGTAGCCTTATGGCCCCATGAGTCTGTGCCTCTGCTTTCCCTGGGCTTCTGGCATCCCTGCCAAGATCAGGCAACAGCAGCCCCAGATTGTCTCTCCAAATCTGTGCATCTGCAGTTGGGCTGAGGGGAATCCAGAAAGGGGAAAACTGAGGAAATTGCTTTCCTCCCTCTTTGGGGTATAAAGTGTTCTCCTCTTTCAAGTTAATTTGTTCTGTGAAAGTTCCCCTTGAAATAATTTTCCAACTACTTTGAAAGATCAAATAGATTATATTGAAAGCTACTGTAAGATGAAGTGCCCATTTGGATTTAATAAATGCTGGTTTATAGAGTTCGGCTCGTTATTTCTTTGGGATAAACCTATAGAGAATGGAAGGGAGGAAAGATTTTAATGTTTCTGAAAAACTTATCCCACAAACAGCAAAAACATACCCTAGAAATATACCAGCCACAAAAATGACATCTTAAATGCAGTATTTATGACTTTCTGTATTTGTTTTGCATAAACTTTTCTGGTTTCTATTACACAGATTGATTTATGGAGTTTATTTGGAATAAATGTAATGCATATTTGAAGCAAACAGAGTCCTGGCCTGTGAAGCACCCAGGAGATACAAAACCTCTGTATGGTTCAACCTGGGACCCTCCAAGTCCTTTTTATCAGAATATCTTTTTCCATTGAAAATAAAATGCAGAAAAATAATAAGAAATTAGATGAAGAAAAGCAATTTGGGAAAACATATGTAGCCAAAGTTTCGACTAAAATTGGTCTGAACTTTGTATTCAGTGTCTCATTCTGTTCCTTAATGAAATGTTCTTTATCCAAATGGAAATTTTACCACGAATATCATTTTTCACAGATTTGTTTGGGAGGTGTGGGGAGCTGACAGTGGCTGGAGGGGATTGAAAACTTCTCAGAAAACATTCTGATTTTACTGAAATTCATGTAACTTTAGAAGGCACACCAAACTAGAAACTTCTTAGTAACTTTTCCATTAACTTCAACCTTTAGGAGTGAAGGGAAGCAAACAAGAAGAAATTTGCCCATAAACCATCAATTCTTGATCTGTAAATGAGCTAATTGCATATTTTAGCAGGTTGGGGGAAAAACAGTAAAACAAGGATTGTCTGTATTGATTTATTTTTAAAGCACATAAGTTGCATTTATCTCTGCTTTCCTCCTGCTCCCCTGAAAGGCTTGGCATCTGCCCTGTTCCTTCCTGTAACTGGATTACTTGTGTACTTTTAGTGCATTTCTAGATTGGCTAAAATAGTACCTTTTCTATATATTTTAGAGGGGGTTTTCAAGTCCTCACAGCACAAAGATTCTCTCAGAAACCTGAGTGTCCTTTACATGCCCACAGTAAAGCACCTGGGTTTTAAATGCGCAGTAAGTGATCTGCACACTGATAATTATTGGGTGAATAAAATTTATGATTATCCTGAATTTGTTATTGAGAAATTGCTGGCAGGTAAAAACTGAGGCTTGTCAGCTTTTTAATAGCTAAAAAATGATACTTTAATCTGCATTTGCCTGCTGCCACAGGGTCTGAGTGGCTGCAGACAGGAAGAGTGTATGGTCGTATGCTGCTCAAAACTAATCAGTGGGCTGTTCTCCCAACTGTGTCATCTTTCCAAAAACCATCTGGTATTTAATGTCATGAGTCTATTTTTCACAAGCTGCCTAGAGTTCTCTGTATAAGAAGATCCAAGGCTGTAGTCAGGTTGTCATCATCTGTGCTGAATGAAATGGGGAGGCTCCCAGCAATCTCCCACCTGCTGGCCTGAGCACTGTGACCCAAATGGTCACTCCCTAACCCAGACTGATCCAGGGGAAAGTGACTGCAGGTGCAAAATGGCTGTCCAAATGAACCACCTGTGGAGTTGTTCTGCTCCATCTTTTGGGAGAAGAGAGGGATATTTTTAATCTAATCCTTTGTGGCACACTGGATTGTAACTTCAGCATTGTCACGGACTCATCCAGATTAAACTTTGTTTCTTTGGAAGCCAGGGTGTCCTGAAGGATGTGCTCTCACAGGCTGTGGGTTTCACCAGTGACCATGTTTGGTGGGTTCTGTGCTAGTGTGCTTGACTTAGGCCTGGCAATTTGTGCTTTCCCCTTGTAATCTCTTGTGTGTGACTCTCCCAGGAGCCCACATTGCTCTCAGAGCACTGAGACAACGGGGGCCTCCTTCCTTGCCAGGCTTAAGCACTTAAGTAAGTGACTGCCCATAATTAGCAACCATTTGATGGAGAAATAATTGACTGTTGCACATGAGTGCTGATGTAACCAGGTTTAGGAAGCATCTTTTTCATGCTGGCTGAGTACAGAGCCGTGGGGAATGGCTATCCTACAGCCTGTGTGCACAAAAAGCTTTGATGCCCAGTTGTTAATTGCTGAAAGGATGCACGGATTCCTCTGGCAAGGCCTTCCTTAAGCATCTGACACTGCACTCTGGTAGGGGAAGAGCTTTGAGGTGGCTGTGCTTGACCCACTCTGCCCCAAAGACAGCTTTATTTGTAGTAATAGTCTTCTGTCTCTCAAGTGCACGTTTTTTATTTTGAGCTGCCTATTCTTTGGAAGTTATCCTGAGCTTCAAAGAACTGAGTTGAATAACTTTTCTTTGCCTTGCTTTGCCAGAGAAAAACCTGGGCTGCCTGATTTCTGATGTGCTGCTTGTTGTACTTCACAGCCCTCTTCACAATAGTGAGGGGTTAAAGAGTAAAATGCTACAAGTAGTAGGATATCAGCAAACTGGTAGGAGAAACTGGAGCCTGATTGCTCTGTGCATTTAAGAATCTCCAGGCATATTGGCAGAAGCCCAAATGTGCCCAAGAGGCCAACATAGGAAAGCTGGGACCATTGTTCTTCCTTGGCTAACATGGCATTCATTGAGGCACAAGCTATTGCTGGGGGATCAGACTCCCACTTCCCTCTCCAGCTGCTAGTTTTCCCTCAGAAACCTGTTTTGCTCTCCTGTACAGAAATAACTGTGATGTACTTTAGCACATGTCTTGTTTGTGATGGCCCCCATCCAAAACCTACTGATATCAGAGGAATGTTTTGCAGGGACTCAGAGGGATTTTAGATCAGATCCAAACCTTTGCAGCTAGTTTTGTATTGCTTTCCTGACAGGACTGACTGTCCAGCCACCAAACTCCTGAGAAAATCAGCATGAAGTGTCAGTCAGGGTTCAGTTCAAGTGACAGCTAAATTTGCCTCTCTGGAGATGAATAAGAGTTGGTGGGCCTGAAATGCAAATGACCTCAAACAAAGCCAGCCAGTGTCCACACCAGCAAGCTTTTAAATCATACAGTAGCCTTCAACCATTAACACTTCAAACACCATCTGGCCCTTTGAAAAGGCAGTTCATTTATTAATGTTCCTGTTAAAGTCCCTTCCACACTGTTCACAGGATTGCCTTCTGGACTGGTCAGACCCTGGCTTCTCGATCCTACTCAAGCAAGCATGAAAACCAGCCCTGAAATGCTTTAGGAGGGATGGCAGGATCCAGTGGTGGGATGTCAACGTCTGGAGTCTGGCACCTCCCCTCCATTTTTGGGTGAGTCACGGCTCCTTCCTCTCTCTGTCAAGGCTGGGAGGCTGCTCAGACAGACGTGCCTGCACTGTGGTGGCTGTAGATCCAGCTGGCACCCTGTGGTTCTGGGGATGGCAGGGAATTTCTAAATTCATTGTAGATCCTGCTCATTGGCGTGTGCCTGAGAGCCAGCAAAGGTCTTGGATCTGCCGTGCTCTGGCCTGTCACCCTGTCTGACAAGAAACATTCTGGGCTGTGAGCTGGAGCTGCAGAGCTGCCCTGAGATCTTTTCAAAAGTCTGTCTCTGGGCTCTCTGATCACATGGCTGTGCAGGGCCTGTCTTCAACTCAGATTCCCCACACAGAAGCTGACCTGCACACTCCCCTTGCTGGATTTGGGCATCTCTGCTTTCTTGATTTTAAAAATACTCTTTAGAGCAAAAAAACCCAACAATGTTGTCTTTTCTCCTGTTCCATGGACAGACACAGTGCAAGCAGAGTAAGCGTGAATTGCACCACACTTGCTGCTCACCAGCTGGCCAGGGGAGAACAGTGCTTGCCTCTGTCTGGGCCGTGGGGCTGGAAAGGTGAGGCTAGCAGCAGGAGGCAAGACAAATACGAGCCTGTTTTTGATTTGCCATCTGACCCCTGCCAGCTCAGAGCACCCTGTCTGTAATCGTGACCTAAATTAAGCCCAAATGCCATGAGCAAGGCTGTTGCTTTCTCTCACAATGCAAGTGTTTCCAGGTACCTAGCCAGAGATTTATAATCCAGCACTAATTACATTCTTGTTTGTGTCTGCTGTCATGCTGATTTGGGCTTTCTGTGGTTTGTTAAGTCCAGGAGCGTGCCTGGCCCTTTGTGCTGCCAGCCTGTGTGTGGAGACAGCAAGGGGCATCCGTGGCTGACAGCTTAGCAAGCTGCTGGAGGAAACCTGCTGGGCTGGGCTGGCTATTTAGTAGCCCAAATATCATGGGAGACATTTTGGCTTGTTAAATTCTTGACTGCACAGGTCTGCTGTCCACGGTAGGTTCACTTGAAGGAAATAGCTCTGGCAGCAGCCCAGCAGCAGGAACACTGCTTTTCTCTTCAATGTGGAGACAGAGGCTTGGTGTTCCTACCCAGCCAGCTCTTGCCTTGTTGATAGTGGATAGCCGGCATCTTTAGCTGAGCTTAGGTGCAGTGGTTTGGCTGTGAAGCTGAAGATTATATCCTTGTAAACAAAGTCTGCAGTTGACTACCAGTAATTAGCACAGCTTCTCCTGTCAGGGTACTGGAAGGAGCAGGACAGAATAACAACCCTGGTGATGTCACATGGTTCGGCAGTGCTGGGTCCCACGGGCTGTGCTGGGGACTGCGCCGGGCAAACCCTTTGTGAGAAACCACAGGGCAGGACAAGCTTTTATTCTGCGTTGCAAAGCTTCTCCCCAGAAACACAGGAACGGTTTCTGAAGAAAGCCAGCTGGGTGTATGCAAAACCACTGGCTTCTCCGAGGAGCCAAACTGAGTTTTCACTTGTATGTTCTGTGCTGGCTCCCTCCTGCCACTCTGTGCCAGGTGACACCACCACAGCCAGACTTAGGGTCCCCAAATTGCTGTAGAGGAGAACCCTACTGGAAGAGCAGTTCAAAATGTAATATATGCTCTCTTCTACCCTTTTGTCTGCTCTCTGTTTTCTCCCTGTGCCAGGAGTTCTTGAAGTCTGTGGTGTGATTGTGACATTGGGGCAGACAATTAGGCAAATACTTCACACACACACACACGCTCCGAGCAAACCAGACATCCGGTATTTAGAAATAAACAGCGTAAAGAGATTTGGGAAAGTCACTGTTCATGCCAAGACATTTAAGAGGCATCTTGGTTCAAGCAAAAGCCTCAACTCATTTCCATTTTAATTTTTTTTTTTCACTTTGTTTAACTGTTGAGTTAGTTACTTCAAACCAAACTAGATTGTTTCTATTTCCATTTTAATTTTTTTTTTCACTTTGTTTAACTGTTGAGTTAGTTACTTCAAACCAAACTAGATTGTTTCTATTTCCAGTTGATCAAAATGAGGTAATCTGTCTCCACTTACATTTTGAGGTGCTGATTTTCACCTAAATATTTTATCTGTCAATGGATAATCATTTTACTGATGGAAAAATGTTTTGCTGAAGTTTCTACCCATCCCTGGTAATTCACAGAAGTTTAAACTAGCACTCTTCATCTTAAACTCTTGGTTTCCATTGCTTAAGAAGAACCTCCCTCCTTCACTACCCAGTGCCTGGGTTAGCAGGGATTGGAGGGAGACAGTGGCCATTCAAGAGAGGTGTCAGGTTCCACTGCTGTCTCCTGTCTGCATCACAAAGTGTCACTCAGAGAGCTAAAATCTACAGACACCATTGCATATAGACTGGACACTATTGGTCTGCAGTCCTGGAAATTTGGATCCAATCCAGTCTGGGTTTTGCTGGTTTTTAAGGGTCAGCAGTCATTAAAGGTGACGAGAATCTTGGAGTGAGCCCCAGTTAGCAATCACTAAACACAGGTGTACAGAACTGGTGAAGTTATTTCTTTGTAGCAGCAAAGGAAAGTATGGCTGCATAGAGCATGTGTCTTGAAATGTGTGCTTAGTTGTGGGATTGTGGTTTGTCTTTGGTCGTGCTGTATATTTTTGAAGTGGAATTGAGGCCAATGGTATATACTTTGTCTCGTGTGTATTCAGATTTATGTGGAATGGATTTGAGAAAATATGACAGATGGGAACTAGATGGATGTTTTTTTCCATGCAGGTTGGCAGTTCTTTTTACCTGCTAGCAGCTTAAATAATGAAAGCTGGGTGATGACCACACATTAACACTTTCTGCTGCTCTGAGTGCTTTTCAAGAAGGGACCAATTACTTCAAAATCTGCTCTCCTTGTAGTCAGGCCAGTATTCAGAATTTAACTCCTGTTTGGGATTAGTTTCAGTCACCCATTTTTACCTGGCAGATCACTTGCAAAGATGCTCATTGCTAATCAAGACCTAATTTCTGACAGATTTGTGCATATTAGATCTCCTCCTCTGTTTGTAAATATAATCAGGGTTTGGTTTTTGGAAAACATGAGCAGAGTCTAGGAAGTTCAGGTTCTGACTGTGTCCAGTGTTCATCAGGGAGAAATTTGGCAATGGTTGCTGTGTGCTGCTGGCATAGCTGAACATCAGGAAATGGAACCACTTTGTTTTGCAGCCCTTGAGGATGTGCTGGCCATGTCTGGGAGTGAGGAGAACTTTCCTTGCCCCGAGAGAGATGGGGCTGGGGCTGAGTGAAGAGGGAGTCCTCTCCATCCACCGTGGCCAGAGGGCACTGGAAGTTTTGAGAGGATTCAGTTCACTGAGTTGCAGAGAAATGCAGAATTATAGAGATTTTGTACAGTTTCCCTGTTGAGATCTCCCTCTTTCTTAATCCTCTTTCCAGGCCTCTGTGATGCAGATGGTATTCTGCTCATTGGGCACATGGTACACTGTAAAACATCTCCAAAAAACAAAAAAAACAGCAGTGTAGGAGAGAAACATAAAGTGGAGGTTCAGTGGATCCAGGAATGGTACATTTGTTGCATGCAAGATGAGGCAGTGTTAAAAGAGATGATGCTGACAAAGTTGTCTCTTGTTCCCTGCGTGCTTTGAGTTAAATTCTGCCAAGGAGGACTTTTCATCCTGCAAGCTTGGTCTCTTCTGTGGGGCTGCTGGCAGTTATTAAAACACAAAGCTCTTCTTGCCTACAAATCCATGTGCTTGATCTTTCCAGCCCAAATCCTACAAGTAACATGCACTTGTCCCCAGGGCAACTTGCTCAAATAACCACAGCTCTGCCGGAAAAAGGGCCACTGAGCCTTAGGGAATAGGGAGGAGAGATTGAACTATTCCCAGCATCCAAAGACCAAGAGGTTCCTTCTTCTTCAGCAAATGTTTTCAGTTCCCACTTGGTGAATTATTGCTAGGGATTTTTTTTTTTCCCTTCAGTGTTTCCATGAATGTGGTTGAGGCTCTGATCCAGGAAATGGGGGGAAAAAAACCTCTGAAAAATGTATCGCACCATTTCAAAACTCAAGTGGAATTAATTAAATCCAAATTTCAACAGTGTGTCCAAAGTTGAGCTGGGCTCAAGACACACTTCAGAAGGTTTGATTTCAAAACAATCCCTTTGAGCACATGCACATAATTTAGGGAGGTTTCTGTGTATCCAGTGCAAGGCAGGAACAGGGAGCTGCTGGGTACCTGAGCTCGGAGAGAAAAGGTAGAATTTGCAGGAAAAAGGAAAAAACCTTTTTCTGCCTGATTCAGTTTATCCTAATCCTCTGCTCAGCAAGCTGCAGGCTGGAAAAAGAGTCAGGAAATAATGTTGTTGAAAGGAGAGCCAAACCATTTGAAATGGAGATGCTGTGGCTGGTACACTCACAGTTTCGCTTGCTGGAGAGGTAAAAAGGAGTAAAAATAGCTAAGGAACAGTAGACAGAAAGTGTCCAGGACATCAGGCTTGGGCTGAAGCAAAAGAGTTTGGTAATGAAAACTTTTCTGAACAGCTCCACCCCTGAAAGAGAGGTTACCTTGGGGGGTCTGAGTGCTTCCATCCTTTTATCTGTTAAATTAAGATAATCTAATTTACTGCCCCAGAGAAAACATGATGGATTTTAAAAAGTAGTGCTAGTAGGCTGGAGCTTTCTCTGATGTTTTTTCAAAGCCCACATGCCAAATTCTTTCCTCATTTGCATGCATGTGTCCCACCTAGCTGTAAGAGAGTTACACATGGGTCAGTGTGGAGTAGAACAGGCTCTTCAAAGTAGTATTTAACAAATTCTTTCTGTCATGCCTGTTCCCTGTTTTTTCACTCATTGTGGAGGAAATCAGCATGTCTCATTTACTCTTCATTTGTGGTGGTGACCTGGGAGAAAGTTGATGGGGAGGACTCCTGCATGAAAGATCAGTTGTGCCTATTTAATCTCTGCAAATGGGGAGATTTTGCACTTAGAGCCTGAAAATGGGGGTGGTTCTACCTCATTTCTGCCAAGCAGCAACACATGTTGTCAATATTTTTCCTGCAGATTTTCTGCCCGGGCAGGGATGATGTGGGTAAATGTTCTGATGTGGCTGTATTTCTGTGGAAATATACATATACACACCTATACACACATCTGTGTGTGTGGCTATATATTTTGGTGGAATTTCAGGTGCACTGTGAGTTGATGAACTCTGTCGCAGGTGAGAGCAGAAACATTTCTGTCAGCCACTGTTTGGGAGAAGGAACACAGCAGATCTCTGCTGTACACTGAGTTTTACAGACTTTAACCTCATCACTACAAGAACAGTTATCTCTAGGTCAGCACCACCTGTTGCTGCACAGCAGCAGGTGTACCTTGAAATACTGGAGAGTATTTTGGATGGGGATTTCATTGCCTTAGCAGGCTGAGAATCCCAGAGTCATGCTTGAACCCTGGAATTAAAGCAACTGAATTCAGGGCTCTGACAGGTCTGGGAATCTATCTTGTTGAACTCTGCAGCTAGACCTGCTGGTACAACAGGGATATTGAAGGATGAGATGAGTCCATTTGTTTCAAAGACCTCCCAGCCAGATGTTAGCCCTGCTGTATTGCATATGGCTTTCTTCAGGCACAGAGTTAACACTGAAACCTGAGCCAGCTGATAACAAGGGCAGCAAGCACCAGCTGGGTCTGTGTGGCATTACCCATCCACCTTCTCCTGGCAGCTCCAACACTGGAAATGCATTAACAGTGTGGTTCAGTAGAAGCTCAGGAGCTCAACCATCACAAAGGCCATACAAACACTTTTCCCTTTGAAATGGCTACTGACACCCTGTTTGATGCTCCAAGTCTTTTGTGGGTAAATGACATATCAGAAATTAATTTCCTCCTGCATCCTTCTGTATTCCATTAGCAGTGTTGGAAGTCATGTGCCTGATACCTCATGGCAGCAGCATGACCTGAAACAACACAATGAAATTACCTAGACACTCCTTTTCCAAGCTGAAGAAATCCTTTTTTTTTTTTTTTTTGCTACTACCTGCTGGATCTCCTATTTTTCAGTTTGCTGAGGCCTCTTCTGTTAGTTGGCCCATGTGGGTCCTCCATCCTTTTGTCCTTGTATCCTCCAGCTTGTTTCCTTGCAGGTTTTTCATGTCTTTAAGAGGTAAAAAGGAAAGGTAGGAAATTATGTAATATAAAAATACAATAGTTTCATGCTCCTGTTCAACTGCTCCTGGGATGCTTTCACATGTGGCAAACATACCCAGACAATTAATCTTGTGCACCCACAGGGTGTAACTGTAAAACAGTGCATGACAGATGAAGGTGTATCTTCCTTCCCTATTGTGCTGTGTCTGGGGGATTTTTTGGAACCTCTGCTTTTGCTGTGTCAGGGCCAGTTACCCCATCTGGACCCCTGGGCATATTCTAGCTGATTTGATAAAAGCAGATCCTCTGTGTCTTATTAAAATTATATATTAGGTATTAGGGCATACATTCATTTTCCCTTCTGTTCCTTTTTTTCTTGGGAATGGAGAAGTAGCCAAAATCAGAATAAACTCTTAGCCATGGAAGAAGGGTGGGAGAGAAATGGCTCACAGCACCCTTGTTCTAGAGGGGCCTAAGCTGAAGTGTGGGTGGTGTGAGCGAGCAGGTAACAACCAGCCCATCTGAGAGGGCTCTCCAGAGCAAGAACTGCTGAACCACTGCTAAATAGGTCCTGCCTTCCCTGAGTGTCCTTGTGCCAGGGTGGAGCACCCTGGGAAACTCATATAATGAGCACATGCTGCTGCTTCAAGTGCTGGAGGCAGGAAGCCTCTAAGTACAGGAGCAGTGGCTGCTCATTCGTGTGTCTCTTCTGTCTGAGCTGATGAGTTCACAGTGCTGCTCCCCTGCAGCTCTGGAATCTTGTTATGCTGTCATCTCTGCCATTCTTTGTGTATCTCAGAGTTTTCTGCATTCTCCCCAGTATATCCTCAATTTCTCTGCATTATAAGCACTTACTCTAGCCAGGCTTGCTATTTATATGGCTGGGGTTTGGTTTCTATGCAGAAGGCCCTGTGGACATAAATCCTTTGGGGACTTCAGGAGGACATACTAGATGGTCACTCCGAGTTGAAACTGACTTTGAGATAAGCTCCTTGTGCCAGTTACAGACCTGTGTCTCACAGGGAATGAGAGCTGTGGGCAAAGGGAAGGAGCAGCACAATGGACTGGGGTTTCTTTAACGTGTCTGCCCATGTTGAATAAGCTTGAATTGCCCTGTGCAATCCAAGTAAGAGCAGCATCCCCAGCATCTCATTCTTTCTGACACACTCATCCAGGGTTTTGCAGACCCACCTCTCTGGGAAACAGCCAGCCTGAGACAAAAGACCTCAGCAGGCAGCAAGGATCCAGGCAGCAGGCACTGCTGCTTATGCAATAGGCAAACATTGTAGTAAATAACATGTGTAGCTTTATTATTAAGCTTGATCTTGTTAGGGGGGCAATAAATGTTCTCTGTGATCATTTTTCTTGTAGAATATCAACACAGGATAAAATTGTGGCTCTGGCTTTGCTCTTCCTGCTCATTAGAGCTCCATGCTGCTTCATGCCATGGCCTCAATCTGTTGCTGTTTGCCTTGACATCTGCATGTCCCCAATTTCCTTCAGACTCATTTTGCACATGATAATGCTGGCAGTTCTTGGGTTTTTCATGTCCCTTCCCCCCTGCCCCTTCTCACTTTTACAAAACCAACTTAGTAGCAAATTGTGCTTAATTTAAAAGGGATGGTTTGGGTAAGATACCTGTTTGCTGGAAACCAAAATCAGGGACATCTGGCATTCATTGACTTTTAAAAGCAAAGAAATGACACAACTAAAATGCAGATACAGAGGATTTCCAGTTACTTGGGG
>VYZP01068425.1:9786-21526 GCA_013400635.1 Hypocryptadius cinnamomeus | reverse complement strand
TTGTTGTAGTAAATTGAACTCAGATAGATTTGTTCTACTTGCTCCTAGCTGTTGATCTGGGTATAGTCTGGACTGAAACCTTGTTTAATTATTATACCACTAAAAAACTAGCTTTGCTTCATAAAATGCTTTTTTTTTTGGTGTCTGTTCATCTGCACAGGATGGCTGCTTTAAGGCCTGAAGACCCTTCTAGAGCCATCCTCTGAGTCACCAAACTCCACCTTTCCACCAGAAAAAGCTTTTGTATCATATCCAGAGCCAGGTACCTACTCTGTGCCTGGGGGAACGTGAGCTGGGGACACTCCAGCCTCACTTCCAATTTCTAGGCTGATTTACAATGGAGGAGCCAGAGAATCCCTTGGTTTGATTTGCTGGGCATACAGGTGGGAGTGAGAGATGCTTCCCAGAGCTGGCCAGGCCCTGTGATGCACAGGAGCTGAGTGGTGCCCTGCTAGCCTGGAGCTGTGAGGCAGCTGAAGCAATCCCATCTAATCAGTAGCTGTAAACCAAAAAACAGCCCATTCTGACACTACAAAACAGTAGAGCTTTATTTGAACTCAAAGAGAATAAATGAGTCTTTGGCATTATGTGGGGAGAGGAGGCTGTGCTTCTTGCTGCCAGTAGTACATACTTTCTAACTCAAGAAGGAGCAGCAAGGCAGATCAGGCATGAACCCAAAAAAATCCTGGCTTTGCCCATGGAGAGAGTGAGAAGTTGGATCCTCTAGAACAGAGGCTACTTTATGAGGAGTCAGAAGCTGGGCCACACACAAACTGGGTATGTGAGGGTAGCAGGACACTGCTCTGTTTTTGCTGAGGGATCCCCAGGCAGGTCAGCCTGGGCCATACAGCCCCTATCCCAGCAGCAGCAGATCTCTCTGCACTGACTCCCTCACTGTGCATGACAGGTTTTGTGGCAGCTGCCTCAGACTCCCCACATCTCCTCACTGCTGGCAGTGGTGGAGTCTGGGCCAGTATGAAACCAGAATTTTACAAAGGGCAGAAGAAGAATTCTCCCCACATTTCCCTCACTTCCCTATTTGTCATTTCTGGCTGAATCCTTCACTCCTGCTGGATCTTCCCCTGGGAAGTGATTGAAAGAGCCTCAACAGTTTAATCCAAATTGCCCTCCAGTTCCCTGGTGATGCAATTAATTGAAAGCAGGATTTTTACATCTCTGTTCTGCTTAAAAGTATCCCCTGGCCATCAGGCTCTCCTGCTATGAGAGCTAAGAGTCACTGTGCTGGCAGCCACATCCAGTATGAGCCTGGATTTCTATGGGGATAATCCAGGAAGACATCAGGTCCCCCTGTGTGGCAGTCCCAGCCATAATCAGCCTCTCTCACAGGATGTTCAGCATCAGGGGTAGTTTCTTCCAGCATTGAAGCTTGCAGTAGCAGACTTAAACCTTTTTCCCCACAGTAATCTGCAGTGGGAGAAGCCTCCAGTGCCTCCCCATGATGGATTTTCTTTTGAGAATTTCTATGAATCTGCTCCCCTTGCCACAGAATTAATCACACTTAGAGATAAAAAATAGTCATGCCTTTGCTAGAGAGAATGTGCTGAAATGCAGCAAATTCCATGTGAAAATATAATGTCTGATATAGGCAAACTCTAAGGAGACATAACTTGAATGAGCAAAATTCTGAGAGCTGGCTGAAGTAGGCAGAGCCTGGGATGAGGGAGAGCGAGGCTGTGGCACAGTGTGCCTCAGTTTGCCTGTCTGACAGACGAGGAAGAGGAGAACAAGGACTGGAGAGCTTAGGGCTCTGATTCCTACTCCTTGTCAGAATTAGTTGTGAACAGGATAGGGAGAGGTTTAAGAATTTGGTTTAAGAATTTGGCCATAAGTTCTGACCGACAGTTCCTCCTGCCCACGCGACCCTCGGCGGTGAGAGCAGACTGTGGCAGACAATTTGCAGGTGGACTCTGAGCCAAGGCTGAGCCCCAGTTTGGCTGCTCCTCCTTATGAAAGGGAAGGCATGTTTTGGTTTTCCTGGGCTGTCTGCAGAGCCTCTCTCTCTCTCCCCAGTCTGGGACAGGTGCCAGCCACTTCCAGTGCCTTTTCCCAGTGAGTTTAATAACTCTACTTCCTTCATCCTGTCTTGAGCTCTCAAAATAGCATCCTCAGGTATGACATGACACACTCTATTGCCCTGCTGTCTGCTGCAGACAGTGTCCTCTTTCTTTCTGCTTATCCCTGCTTCAGTCTATACATTGTCCTTGGGATTGGCATCTTTTGTCATATTACTGATGCCAGAGGGACTTGGGGATAAGAGGAGGCAACTCCTGCTGAGAGCACTGGAGTGTGCTGTAGAGTGCTAATTCCCACAACACTAGGACACATTTTGGCATCTTAATTTAATTTAGTACCACACTTGCTTTGGCGTTGGAGCACAGCACATCCCACAACACCTGGGTTTTACCTGAGATGGGAGACCCCATCCTTTTAGGCCCCCTGAAAATGGTGGGTTTGTGCAGACTATGAAGCAGTGATCACAAATCTTCCTTCTCTGTTTAACCGCTGACTCTTAGCAAAGCCAAAACTCCTGAGCATGAGTTCATTAGCCCATTGGAACGGTGCTTCCTTGGCTCCTGACTTCCCTCCAAGGCTCTGGCAGCCAGACACCACCTCTGCTGCCAAGCTAAACCTTGCCATGCTGTGTGATGGGACAGGCTGCTGGGCACACGGCCAGGAATGGGCCTGTTCTCACTCAGCCATTGAGCATCCCTGCAGACACGCTGGTTGTGCCAGCCTCCATCCTACAGACTTCCATGCAGGCTCATATTTCTTTTGAAGCTGCCTTGTCCTTTCATCCACACCTTATGAGGAGAGGCAAACCCATGTTTGCCTCATCCTTCCCTACCAAAGAGCTGTGTCTGGACTGCTGATGCCCCATGGAGGAAGTTAAATGACCCCTTGAAGGGACTGACTGCCATGTGAACAACCTGGCCCAGCCACTGCAGAACTCATTTGGCTGCTTTGGCTTCTTGCAGGCTCTCCAAAAGACATCTCTCCCCCTCCCTGCTTTGTGCTCCTGCCAAGTGAGCTGTGCTGTGCTGCGTCCCTGATCTTTTCTGACATTAATTACCCTTTCCTGGCTCAGACTGCCCTGTTTGTGGCCAGGAAACCAAACTCACTTGCGCCTGGAATTGAAGCAGGAGGGAAGAGAGAGTGCCTGCTTCCTTGGATGGCCAACTGGAATAAGCAGGTGTCTCTGAGCCCTTCCTGCCCCAGGGAGAGCTGATAGAAGGCTTTGCCCATTGCAGCCCAGGCTGGATCCAGCCAACTGCTGAGCACCTGCTCTGCCTGCTGGAGTCTCTGGGAGTGAGGATAATAGGCCAGCTCTGAATGTGTGCCCAGCATCTCCAGAAATGCACCACAGACCAGCATAAGTGCAGTGAGAAACAGCAGGAGGAGTAAACCCTGGAGGCCACCCATCTTCTTCTACAGATGACTTTTTTAGGCCACTAATTTAAAAGTTGTTTTTCTCCACCTGGGTGCCCGTGGCTTCCTCCCTGTTCCCTCTGAAGAGCTCTACTGCAGTAAGTGACCCCAGTGGGGAGCACGGGGTCCCAGCTCCTCATGTACAGCCTGTGGCAGTGTGACAACCCAAGGGTGGATGCTTCTCTAAAACACCACTGAAGACTTTCCTGGCACCAGCCACATGCTCAGTGCCACCCACTTTCCTAGGGTGACAGTGTTCCTGTGCAACCAGAGCTTGGCTGGCAGAATTGAATGCTCTGAGCTTCTGGTGAGGGTGTGCAGTTGTGCTGGTGGGCTTTTGGAGACTGCCACCAGCCTAAATCAGGAGCAAGAGGCTAAGTCAGGGAAAGGTAAACACAGACACAGTGTTGTTCCTGACACTTTTACAGCGCTCTGAAGTTCCCATCACACACCCAAATGAAACAGCAGCACTTGGAGAGTTTAACTGGCAACTCCCCAGTTACAAATTCATAGTCTCTATTAACTCCTGTGCTATAAACAGACAGAAAGGAAAATCCATACTTTCCTTGAAAAGAGCAGCAGCGTTTCTCAAAAGGAGCCTGTGTGTGTTTGCCACATCTTTGAGCCTGCATCCAACATAAAGGGACCCACGAGGCAGAGTTATTTCTAAAATAGAGCACCATCTAGTGCTGTACTGCAGCAGGTCACCCACCCCGTGTCCCCACCCTGGCACCCGCAGCACTGGGGTCCTCTCCTCTCTTTCCCTCCCCAGCCTAAGACTCTCTGCCTTTTGGGAGTGGGTTTTGATTTGGTTCGTGTGTCAGATGGCAGTGAGTTGTCTAAGGGCTGCTTCAAAAAATCTCTTTGTGCCTCTGTGTACTTGCAGCATTCCAGCAGCCTCTTGCATAATTCATGGAGAAATTCTGTTAAAACTTCATCCAAACCCCAAATCATATGTGAAATGCAGCTGGAAACCATCTTTGTAGATTTGAGCCATTGCAAACATCCCTTCCCCCTGCTCCACCACACCTTTTATTCCTGTGTGTTAAAGCCAGGCAAAATTTCTAGTTGTGCAGAAATCCTGGGGATGAGTGACACAAATACAGCTGTTTTTCTGGGCAGTGGCTGTATCCCTGTGCTCTGCAGAATCATAGAGGGTGATGTGCTGTTGCTGAGGGTCCAAAGGGGTAAGAAAGATATTATCTGCAAGTTAAAATTTGCAGTTTAAAGCATTATGTTTTCACTGGAAAATAAAATTCATGAGGCTTGAAAACTGCTGATCTGAAGTGTCTATGGGATAAAAGTGGGATTAAAAGGGATTAAAAATTCTGCAAACACAATTTTCTAGGTGTAGAAGTTGTTTGGCCAAAAGCAGAGCTGGCTGATTATTATGAAGTTAATTTCTCCTACGTTCCCACCACCCCATCATAAATAAACAATCCGAAATTGATTGGCTTTTTCTTGTACGTAAAATTCAAGGATTCAGATAAAAACCAAATTCTCTTCGACTTATATCCAGGATTCATGTATGTGGTTAAGCTGTGTAACATGGTACTAAGAGCTCCTGTAAATTAGAGTAACCTTTATGGCAAAGCAACTTTACACTGCCCTCCCCTTCCAAACCCAGGCACTCTGAGGTAAAACCCTTGAGCTGTAGGAGCATGGAAAGAGAAGCCAGTAGGCCAGGAAATGCTTGCAGTGGTGCTGTGGGATTGACTCTTGCAGTACAGACAGGTTTCCTCCTGCTTTTCCAGGGAGAAGGAATGTTGTATGAAGAAAGTGCAGTCTGGCCATAGCTTTGTCTGATGTAACTATGGGTAGGAGTTGAGATGGAAAATGTTTCTTCTGTGGTAACCAATACCACAATGGGGGAGGATGCCTGAGAAACTCGTTTCTTTCACAAGCAAGTGCGTGATACCTTTTCCCACATTTATTTGTGGGAAATTTACTCCAAGGAAAGCATATTGTTTCTGTGCACCAGGCTTTGTTATTTTCATTTTCCCAGAAGATGCAGCCAGCATCAGCATGAAGTAGTGAGAATTTGGAAGCAGAACTGCTTGGTGTGTGCATAAGGGGACAGTTTCCTTGTGACACCATCAGAATCAAAACTGCAAAGTTTCTATTTTGGATCCAGCCCTGATGGCAGTAAAAATTGTCTTTTTCAAGTCTTTTATTTATTGAAGCACAAAAGCCAGCAGTGTAGGAACTTGCTTTCCATGGCTTACAGCAAAGGCAGGGTTGGAGGATTGTGGTGCACCAGTTCTCAGATACAGCTGTGCTGAGACTCCAGGAGGTTCTGCTTTTGGAGACCCAAACCACAGTCATGAATGGTGGAGCCTTGGAAATCCAGCTGGCCAAAGCGTTTTGCTACTCAGCCATCAGGAAACCCATTTTGCAGGTGCTGTGGCACATCCCTTTGGTCTTACTTCCACATGTCAAATGTGCCTGTCTTGCTGATGTTTTGCATAAACAGGAGCTGCTGCCTCACACTGGATCTGTCTCCCATAAATGCAGTGTCTGCCCAGCAACATCCTGCCCTGAAGGAGAGACGTTCCCAGACCCTGCCAAGTATCAACATCAAGAACATGTCCCACGGAGACAAGGCCACACAGCAGCTTCCATGTGTCAGCATTCCCACTGAGTCCTTCCAACAGGCAGCCTGAATTCACTGCTCACACACAAAGAGTTATGGTAAGCTAATATTCAAATAAAAACACTGGAAAATTCACCTTTATGTACCTCTCCTTGGCACTATCTTAGCCTTTCCTGGGTCAGCATGGGACTGTTGCCTCTCTTTGTTTCTAGAACTTTTATTTTTCCCTTTGCCAACCTAATTATGAGTGTCCCAGCTGAGAGACTTTTCCATTTCCTTCATTTGCTAGGCAACCAAATGTCTGTACATTTCCATAGGGGTCTGTAAACATCTCATTGTACATTCTGCTAATTAAAAAACAATGTCTGTAGTTGTGTTTACATTGCTATGCTTATTAGGAAGAAAATGCTGGGCTGGTTTTGCGTTATGTGCAACCTGAGATTGTACATTTGTGTGCTGTTCAGAGGAGTATTTAGTTGTTTTTTAAGAAATGTATCTTGGGGGTTTCTTCATTTCTGAATCAACACAGACAGAGAGTTTACAGCTAGTTATTGTATGAAATTACCGATCACATGTTCCTGTGAACTTTCCCTAAGTTTATTCAACTCAAAAAATGCAAGTTGAGTTAAGGAGGAGAAATTGCATGGCTTCAGCAGTGAGCCATCTCCTTGGGAGGCACTACTTGTGATCAGGCAGTAAATTTTAGGGCAGTTGGGCAGAACTGGGAACAAATATCTCAAGGTTAATATCTCTACAAAGGGGCGTCAGAAGTTTCCCACACTTCTAAGATGATTTATAGTATTCTAGAAACATACAGGAGGAATCCATGAGTGCATCAGTTCTGATCCTCCATGTATTACAGGCTGTAGTAATCAAAATCAAATTGAAATTAATGTCCTTTGAATTGAATATGTGTTTGAGTAAAGAGTCCAGTCTGCATCAAAGGTTGTCAGTAGTGAGGAGTTGATTGCTACCTTAGTAAATTGTTCCATTTATTAGAAATGTTCACTTTATTGCTACTCTAAATTCTCACTTCAACCCCCAGCCACCAAATCTACATTTTGTCTGCCAGAATGAAAAGTCTTTGGTCAGTTTTGTTCCCCGTATTTCTGCTTCAACAGAATATAAGATCACTCTGTAACAACAACAAGAAATTGCAGTACTGGATGCTTCTGCTTGAAACTTATTTTGTAACCTTTTAATTAAATTCTTGGCGCTTGCCTGGACCTTTTCCAGTCTATCCATGTCCTGTGAATGGTGAACCCAAGCACTGTGTGCTGCCAAATGCATCAGTACCAAGTGCAAGGCCAGGGGAATTGCTCTTTGTTACTGATGATTAACACCCAGTCACAAAAATGTCTCTTGGAAGGACAATTTTTGGAGACCTGCTCACCATCCCTTGCCTTACAGAGTGAGGCAGATCCTAACTCCCTCTGATAATCTGGACCTGGCCTTGTTCTCTAGGAGCCACCCCAGATGGCCAAAGGCTGCAGTGTGGAGGATCACAGCTCCCTGGAAGTCCTTGTGAGCCACGACAGGCACAGCCACAGGGTGCTGTGCCCTTCTGCCTGCCTGTGACAGAAAGAGCCCAGTTCAATGCTAACCCTTAAGCAAACAGTGCCCTGACCTCCCAGCCAGCAGAGCAGCCCTTCCTGCTTATTTTATTCCCGGCATTTGAACTGCAGCACATTCCAGTTGGGTAAAAAGGCTTCGCTGTCTGGAGCATGCCGGAGTCAGGTGGTGAGCATTCCAAGAGCCAGACAGGATACTCTGCTTCCTGTGGGAGTAAACACTGAGAGTCATGCAAAGCATCCTTCATTCTGGCTGGGCCTCAACAGCCAGCACAGCCACTGGAAAGGAAGAGACTTCACAGAGACAGAGAGATTATTCTCTTCTGCCTTAGAGGCTACCTGGACTTTTAATCACATTTGAAACCCTGTATGTTTAAAGGCTGCTCACTTTGTTGGCAGAATGTACATCCAAATTCCCCCCGACCATCTGCTGGCAGCTTGCGGCCTCACTCAGGGATCTGCTGTGCAGGAACACAACCAGCATGGCTGCTCTGCATCTCCTAAGTTTGTATCTAAGACAACACCATGGGACAACTGAAGAAGCTCTTGGACTTATCCCAAGTCTGCTCCAACATAAACTAAGAGAGAAATGTACTGCTAAAGAACAGTTTGGATTTGCCCTAAGTAGTTGCACCTCTGGACAGTCTCTCTTAAGGGCCCTGAGAATTGTTACTGCCAGGAGAGGGACACTGGGTTTGTCCTGGTTTTAAAGAAGTTCAGAAGTCATAAAGAGAAGGTCTAAAAGTTTCATCAAGCTTCATAAAGAGTAGAGGCAGAGTTCTTTGGCAGAAACTCCCTGATCTATTAAGTCCTCTTCATGAAAAGCTAGATTCCTCCCCAAAACTTCATGGAAATCATTTGTTAGGCATTCAAGACACCTTCCCATGTGGTGTGGTTGTTGACATCTGAAGAGACTGGAACAGATGTTGATGGCACCCTCACTGCTGCATTTTAGAAGCTGCACCACTCACAGTCTCAAGGCCAGCATGAATTCCAGACTCTCACAGTGAGGATGAGCACAGGAAAGCCATTGGGATCACAGTAGCCAGCAGGTTCTGCAACAGATGGTTCTAACCTTTCATCATAATGTTCAGGTGTTGTATTTTATGCTATTTTGGAGCTTCCCACTGGAGTGGGCTGGAAGGAAATCAAGCCCTGTCTAGGCATGTTTGAGCTGTGTTTCAAGAAATCCTTTCATTTCCATAAACAAGTGCAGTTGGAAATCTGGCCCTTGACTCTTGTCTGTCTTTATTCCCCATCTGTAAATAGAAATAGCAGCATATCTCTGGCTTGCAGAGGTATCTGAGGATAGAAATATCCCCACCATGCAGGAGCAGCTCAGTTAAAACAAGTCACAAGAGTCCATGAATCCCAGCATCCACAGCCAGGTCCCATAAGGATTTTTTCATCACCCTGTAGAAGGAACATTTCAGTTTTCTGACAATCAATAAAAATGAGATTATATTCTTCAAAAAGCTTTGCCTTTAATACTGATATCCACAAAGTTCATGGTGCTCAACAGATTTTCCCCAAGCTGGTCTATTATATGTGTTTTCCTAATGGAGAATTCAATATTTTCATTTTTGCTTGCAAAACTGTCTCTACATCAAACTTTGTTTTGATTTTTATAGACTCAAACTCTATTTTTAGGGTTATGTTATTCATTGAGGCTTAAAGCCAGCAGAGTCATCTTAGTAAGTCAGACTTTATGGCTATTTTCATGAGATCAGATGTAACATCAGTCCAGGCTTTTGGAAGGCAGCTGCTTTAGAGCTGCCAGTTAATTTGTGAGAAGATACTGCAAGGATATTCTCTTCCTATTGTGCATTTCTTCCCTAACAAAACTAAACTGTGTTCTAATACTTTAATGTCTGGAAGGGTTTTAATATCTCTTCCCTCTTGTCTAGCAACATTTTAAGTAAAGAACCAGATATGGTATCTTTTCAACAGAAGAGATAATAGTTTAAAAACACTGTGATTTTATTTCTTTTTAGTGTTTCCAGCTGATCTATTGATCTGTACTTCAACAATTGCTTTATTTATTGACCATGCAGTATTTTTAAAGTATTTTACTGCTTCTACAGCATAAGCAGAGATCTTTGGAGAAAAGAAGGCTTGGTGGGAAAGTTTTGAGGGTTGTGTCCTGCAGTGCTCTCTGTCTACTGAGGTTTTCATCATAAATCCTGGTGATATAATTCCATTTCCTAGAGATGTTCTTTTGCAGATTCCAGATTTTCTCACCAACATCAGTTGTCTGCAGTATCCCAGTGAGAAGAGTATTTATATGGTATTTTCAGCATGGGAAAACAAGGTGCTGGAGGGGGACTCTGTCAGAGTCTGTAGGGCCGCAGTAATGAATGTGGATTTCCCTGAAGTGATTCCTCCAGGGAGAAGCAATCACAAATGGGTTGGTTCCTAGATTCTGGGTTGGTTTTCTTTTTTGCAATACCCTCTTTTCCAGGATCTTTTTTCCCCAGGCAGATGGCTTGCAGTGGTGGTCCCAAACTTCTCTATGAGATATCTGTGAGTTAGGAGACTTGGCATGCACCCCTATCAAACACCAACTGCTGCCACACACCCTCTTCCCAGATTTGTTATCTTGGCAAGCTCCTCACATTGCATATCTGACCATTCCTTGCAGGTTTTTTCATTCTTCATTTGCCCTAATGTTCTTTCTATGCTGTCTAAGTTGAGCTGAAGATCTGGGGAAGAAATTCATAGTGGTGTGTGATTAGCTGTGCCAGTAGCAATTGTTATGGCCTGCAGTGGGTTCTGACATCTGTTCCAAAAAGCAAAGCTGTTTTTCCTTCAGAAGCTCTCACATTACTCCAAATAGCCACATCCTTTCAAAACATGCTCCTGTGCTGTTCATACTCTCCTCTGGAAGCCACTGAAATCCATTCTTCGCCTGTTGAGGGACAAACAAGGCATGTAATCAAGTATTTGTAGAAACAGTAATAAGTGCTCAACAGCTTTTGAATCTTATTCACTTCATACTTAATTGAATAAACACCAAATTTCTAATTATTGCAAAAACTCACAGACTGGAAGCTTTAGAACTTTCTGATAAATTTCAGTGCTGCTATAGCACATATTTATATTAATGTTTCTTCAATGGTTAAAAAAAACCCTACCTGTCCTGAAATGGAACATGTGAAATTAATCTATTCCAATTCCTTTTGCATTATTCTCTTCCCAAACTGGAAACCTAACTTATCTGCATCTGATCAAGTGCCAGTAATGATAGTCTGTAAGCAAAAACTTACCCAAATTCCTGGCGTGTTTTAGTTTCAAGATAACCCAGTACAGATTTCCAGGGTGTTTCTGTAACTGATTTTGTATTTGGTGTATATTTATAGGATATTTCTCTCATATGAGAGAAGAGAAGGTGATTCAAAGTTTGGTTTTGCACCTGAATAACTGGTGTTGCCATTTACTTCCCAGTCATTTTTTTTCAGCTGTGGGAAGATTATTGACAGACTTGACAAGGACTGGACAAACGTTTTACCTGGACACCAGGACATTCTGTGCTTTGGGATTTTGCTGTTCCGTTCAGCCCTTCCCATGGTGGCTTGGATTCAGTTTGGCTGAGTGCTGTGAGCTACATGTCTTTGAGAGAGTGAATCTCAAACTCCTTGAAGTCTCCAGCTAAGCCAGCAGAAGGCACAGCTGTTTATACTTTATTCTTGCTGTTTTCTTCTGCTTTGGAGTCAATTTTAAAATGAAATTTGCCTTGAGAAGCAGAGGGTAATGTGGGAACCTTTCTGGTTCTGCACTTACTTGAATAGGTACAATCATTCACATTTTGCCCAAAACTCAGTGAAATAGCTGAATATTTTGTAGACAGCTGCCATGTCTAATCACAATTATTTGTGTTTAACTTTTGACGTATGGTTCCCATTTCTGGGAAGCCTTCATGCTATTTAATGGATACAACATTATTTTAAAACTGTGGACACAAGCAGAAACACTGCTTGACATTAGACTGATTCTGAAACAAGGTAACCCTATTTGGAGTTAATTATGACCCCTTGAGGGGAGCTGGCATATGAAGCCCTGAGAATATTTGCAAAATTGGGATGTTAGACCAAGGAACATTTATTGGGCTTGAAATAAGCCCACATCTTTT
>VYZP01068424.1:0-94618 GCA_013400635.1 Hypocryptadius cinnamomeus | reverse complement strand
CGCCCACAGCACTAATACCCTCGTGCTAACCCCGCCCAATTGGCATCGCCCCTTGCTCTGACCCCGCCCACCCAATAACACCCCGTGAACTAAACCCCGCCGGCCTGCTGTCAATCAACAACCAAACCCCGCCCAGGCGCCGTCCCTCGTCGGCTTCCTCTTTCTCCCCGCCCCTCTGACCGTCGTGCGGGCGGCTGTTCCGTCCTGCCGCGGAGGGTACAGCTTGTCCAGGCTGTGGGAGCTGCGGTACTCGGTGCCGGCGGCGGGCCACAGCGAGAACCGGGCGCACGGCAGCGCCAGCCCCGGCCGCGGTCGACACAGGCCCCGCAGCGTGCGCGCCGCCATGTTGGCCCCGCGGTGCTCTCCCGCCAGGCGTCCCCGCGGAAACGGCGGCTGCGCGCCGCGTTCCGGGGCGGGGCGGAGGGACCAAGCGTGCGATTTAGGGGGGTAAAGAGGCTCTTTTGGGGCTGTGGGGATGGATCTTGAGCGTGTGATGTCCGTGCTGGCGTCCGTGGGGCGGGGAGGGGTCTGCAGCACTAATGGGGGGTACCAAGAAAGGGGGATGTGGGGAGTCCTGGGGGCACCTGGGGCCTGTGGGGCACGGCGGGGGCATGAGGGAGGTCAGGGCTGGTTGTGGTGTCTGTGCGTCCCACACCTGCGTGGTGGCCAGGGCTGAAAATGAAAATACATCCAGCTTTTTAATGATTTGTGTAGTTTTTGCACCTGGAGTGCTTCAGTTTTCACATTTTTATCCTCTCAAGAGCATTAAAGAGTTACATACAAATACGCGCGTGTGTATATATACACAATTATTTCTTTGAATGCTGATATAGCAGCGGTGGATGTAGGATGTAGGGGAGTGAAGCAGTTGTGGAAATCCTTCAGCTTTTACTCTTGTTGGAGCTGTCAGGCTGGCTTGACAAGAAGGGTGTGCGTTCCAGAGGGGCAGGAATTGCTATTCCTGGCAGCAGGAAAATGCATAGGCAGGGATGGGCTGTCATTTGCTCTGGTGTTTTGACAGGAGCTGACAATCTCTTCTTTAAAACTGTGGATGGAGCCAAAATGGGTGTTTAGAAGCCGATGCAGACTGTGTGACTGATCTGAGCTGAGTTCCATCCAGATAATGCATTTAAAGTCAGGGAACTCAGCCCTCTGGAGGGAGCAAGTCCTGAACATGGATGATTCTCTGCCCTGGCTGCAGCTGAGCAGCTCAGGGCCACGAAGGCTCCTCACTTTGCTTTAATCGAACTTCCTGGAGTTCTGCTCCACTGCCCTTGTCCAAACTCAGCTGAAAACAAAATGCTTGAAGGAAAAAACCCAGAGCTGTCAGAGGCAAACTGTGCCATCTGGTGACCTTAATTTCTAACAGAGAACAGGTAAATATTTGTGATTTGTAGCCAGAGGGGTGGGTACAATACTCAAGGCAGGATGACTCATTTACCAGCTGTTGTCAAAGTGTCTGGTGATTGTTACTCAGGAACACCCTCCAAGGACAGTGCCTCAGAAGGGCTGGGAAAGGAGCTGGAAGGTCACACAGGTGAAGCCAGACCAATCTAAAAGGACATTTGTCTGGTTTTGCTTCATTCCCACACTGTGTTGGTCCACAGAGCCTTGGTAAAAAGCTGGGTGATTTCTGCTTGGATGGTTGGAATTTGCTCTCCCTGTCAAGGCAGGGCTTGGGATGGCAAGGTCTGACTTTGGTGTGAGCCAAGAGAGCCAAACCTTTGGCATTCCTGCTGGAGAAAGAACTTTGTCACTGGTCCTGGCTGAGGAAGCCACCTCAGCCCCTTGGTGGTCACTGGGTGAGCAAAAGCTGCCAAGAGCCATCTCAGAAACCTGAGGGAAAGGCTGAGGAGTCCAAGGATGTGGTCACTCCTTGTGTGAGTGAGGGTACAGGCTGTTAATGTATGAGCAAAGTCCCTCAGGGCTTTGAGGGGCCTTCCAGAAGGTCTCAGTTGCTGTAAGAAAGGGAAGATGCTAAATCCTTCCTGTGGGGAGCTCGAGCTCTGTAAATCCCTTGAATTTGTGCTTCAAGTGGCCCCTCCCTGTTTATAACACCAGGTGCCCTTCTGAAGCATTATTCCAGCTGGTGGTACAGTGAGAAGCCAGGCCAGATCTGATGGAACAGCACATGTCTAAATGCCAGCTTTCAAATTCAGCATGGAACCGGGCAGTTGACAAGCTGTGTCCTTATTGATCTTAATGCTGTGAGCTAAATAAGGTCACTGATTTTGCCAAATTCTGAAATTAAGAGTTATTTCCTGTGACATCATACTTTTCCTCATCCATTTTAATTGCATGCAGCAATTTTCCTTTCTGTCATGAACCATGGGGGTGTGCTGTTAAGCAGCTGCTGCTGTCTGTTACAGCAGCTTCTGTGGCAGAGTGGTTGCTCAGCACTCTCTTGTTCCCTCTCAGTGGAGTTGTGTAGCTTTCCTTGGTTTTCCAAAAGCAATTGGAAAAGTTTAGATCAAAGGTGGCACAAAAGGCCAGAAGATGCTTATTTTCTCCTTCTCTGATCATGGAAAGCCTCACTTAAGGCAGGAATCAAGTGATTCTGACTCACACAGTCAATCAGGACGTATATATGGCCACTAATATTTTTGGAGGCAAAAGAAAATTGCCCTCAGCACTTTGCTGAACATGCTGCTGATACATGGCAGCTGTGCCTTTGTCAAGCCAAGTACTAATATCATGTTACTTACATCAGTCATTTTTGGATTTGTGGTTTGCAAAAAAGGTCAAAAGAAAAATAGGATTTGAATTGGGAGCTTAGAAATTGTGTGGTTTTACAGAGACTTCCGAGCTGACAAAAGAGAGGTTTGATCGCGTGGCAGTGTTGGCAGTCCAAGTGCACAAAAATGTGTGTTATATAAATAATTCAGCAGAATAGTTCAGCATATTCTCTTTCCTTTCTGCAAGGGTGCCTGAAGCACTTTCTTGACCCAAATTGTACTTGCAAATCAAAGAATTAACTCTTGTGCTGTTCTTAAAAGTTAAAAGAACTGTAAGAGCTGTGAGAAAATCAGTGTTTCTCTGTATTTGAGAGGAGAATAGATTATTTAAAAATATATTTAATGTGTTGCGCACTTAACTGTGATGCTGATCCACATGAGATTGTTTAAAACAGAAAGTGAGGGTGATTCCCTTCTCACACCTTTGCAGCATCAACTGACTGCAGGGCAAACACTGCCTGGCTTAAACCAACACTGCTACAGTGCCAAGTCAACGGGTGGTGAACACTCCCAGGAAATCAACAACACTTCTCTTGCTGTTGTTGTTCATTTTTATTTATTTTATTTTATTAGACAACTGCTTTCCATTATAAATAAATAAGGCATGAAGGTTCTCCTTACTGTTACAGAGCTGATAGCCACAGCTGTGAGTGCAGCTCCTGATGCATCTGGCGCTGTGGGGCACCTGGAAATGCAGAGTGTGGAAGAGAAGAGCAGTTGTGGTTTTGAGGAGGAGATCTCTGGAGCAGGGGTGGTTTGCGCATCACACTCCTGCCAACTTACCTCTGTGGTACTCAGCTTAACAAAACAGGGTGGTTTTGGGGGGGTTTTCTGTATTAATTCCATGGGGAGTGAAAGAAAGGTTGCTCCTTGTAGCATCAAAGCCCTGGATGTAGGGGATTATTCCATTTCAACAGTTTTCCCCTTCCAAAGCCACATTCGCATTTCTTTCTCTCAATGTTGCAAAGGTTCCAACTGTTGACCCAAGATTTTGGGATGTAAGCTGGTGAAAAGAGAATCCAGATGTAGCTGATGGTTGCTCCAGGGGAGTACAGAGTAGGTTGCTTACACTGAACTGCTGGGTTTTGTGGCTCAATGCTCAGGGTGTTGCCTAAGCTGTAATAAGATGCTGCTTCTCTGCCTAAAATGTGTTTGACTGTACAAGGTCATCATCTAGTTCATGGAAGCTGGAAACTGGTGATTCCTGAGACTGCAGTGGCCTTTTGGCTGCATGTGTGCATGTCTGTGGAAGCCAAAGTGAGAAGATTTCAGTGCTGGAAAGGGAACTGGAACATGAGAGGCGATAGTGTCTCAGCCAAGAAAGATTATTTTCAGCAGGAAGCTGAAATCTGTCCTTGTGCCTGGGGAGATGTTTGGAGCAGGAGTGAGGGGTGATGTGTGATCCGTGCTACTGCCAGGGCCAGACTCCTGACCTGGGAGATGCTGCATCCCCTGGCTTGTGTGTGAGTCCCTGGGAGTCAGTTTTGAGCCCATGCAAGCTGTTTTTAAGGAGTTTGCTACAATGGGACAATGACCTCTTGAAGAGCACAGCACAGAGAGCTGGTACCCAGACCGTGAGATGAAAGTGTGTCTCTGATATTGTAAGAGCATTTCTTGTCTTGCTATGGGAAAGCCCTGGGCACCAAGTTCCTACCAGGCATGGTGCTTCACCTGGGTTGAAATACTAGAGCAGACTTAAAGTGAGTAAATCCCACATGCCTGCAAGGTCTGGTGAGTGTGGACTGAAACTCTGAGTGACTCTGATGGGAGATGGAACAATCAGTCTTACGTTTCTCTTCAAGTTTTTCCAGTTGCAATGAGCTTGCATTGTAAAGAGCTGAAAAACCTGACTGATTAGAGAATGGCTTAAATAGCAAGACCATGTCGCCCTTTGGGGAAGGCAGAGATAGAAGTCTCTTGGGTTCAAGCATAGGTTCTCAGCCATAAAACCTAACTGGAGGATTGGGCTGCTGTGCTGGGGCAGCCCCTAAAGTTCTGATGGCTTTTTGTTTTACTTTGAGGCGCTGTACTCCAGCTGTGGCAGGATGCTGGAGGACATCCAGGCTTTTGCTTGCAGATAATTGGGCTGTAGGACAAGCTGAAAAAGGGTGGAGGGGGAGACTGGTTTCTTTCCTTTCATGATGGGCTTTACATTGCTGTTGTGATTCCTGGCAGCAGCAGTAACTCATGCAGAGATCCGTCATGTGGTTTCTGAAATCCTCTAACTACAATGTACAATTGTCCCAATGGGTTGTCCAGAGCCTAAGCTTAAAAAAGTGAGTTGGGTCCCTGCGACATTCTCTTGCTTGCAGATCTCTCGAACCTTCAAAACAGAGGGGCCACGTGGCGTTTCCTGGGGCTCAAGAGAAGACGTGGCCGTTGCAATTGCACGTGGGAGCTGCAGAGAGCCGGGACTCACTTGCTGCTCTTGTTTTTCACTTTTGTGGCGTTGATGTCTGCTTTTGTTTTCTGGATGCGGGAGAAGATCTCCTTAAAAAGAGCCTTGTATTCAGGCTGGCTCTGCTCCAGCCGCTTGTCCACGGCCTCCACATGTTTGCTTATGGTCTTTTCCATGGTTTTCCGCTCTTCCAGCTCATGCCCCTCTCCTCGGAAGTCCCTGAAGGAGCTGTCGCGGGAGATGGGCCGGGAGGTCTGGACGCCCGTGTGGCGCACGCTGTCCTTGTGCTGCCGGCACTTGCTGAGGAGCTCCTCGTACTTCTCCAGCAGGGCGTGGTACTGCTCGTCCACCTCGCGCAGGATGGACATGCCCCGCTTGCGCACGTTGTTGGCGTGCAGGGTGTAATTGCCCTCGTGCCGGCTCACGGCGTCCTTGGTCACGATGGCGTTCAGGGCCGTGTCACTGCAGCTTTTCCGCACCGGGTGGTTTGGGGAAGGGGTCATGGATGTCCCGTGGCTTTTCCCTCCCTCCTCCTCAGACAGGTCGATGTAATCTGCTTCTGGGGCATTGTTCAGCGGCTCAAGGAGGGCTTCAGACAGGTTGTCCTCTCTGCTGAGCAGGTACTTCTTGACTTGTTTCATCTGCTGCAGCTCCAGGAGCTCTGCTTCCAGCTCCTTGATGCGCAGTTTGCAGTTCTCCATCTCGCACACCCGCTGCTCCAGGTCCGAGTACTCCTGGATAACCGAGGTGTACTCGCGCTCCACCCTCTCCTTCCGCTGCTTCTCCTGGTTCACCTGGGATCTCAGCGAGTTCACCATGGCTTGGAGACGCTCGTTCTCCCTCTCCAGCGGCTTCTGGTTGAATTCTGTGGAAGAGCTGTGGACCTGGAACGCATCCTCATATCTGAAAGAGGAGAAAGATGCTTGAGAGTCTGACCAAGCAGTACTCCCATGAGGGATTTGTGTTTTATTGTTATGTAAGTAGTTCCACTGATGTCCAAAAAGGACATGAGCTCATGGAATGAGATGTGCCTTCTTCATGTTCCAGGAGACCACAAGGTGTGGCTCTTCTGGACACAGAGAGAAATCTCTGTCCCACAGAACTTGCAGTTTTATTGCACAGCAGCAATAAAAGACAGGAGGAAAATGAGATCCTAAAAGGTAAAAGACACATCTGGTTAACAGACAAGCCACCAGCACTGCAGTGAAGCAAGAATGAATGTTCAAGTGCTACCAGTCTGAGCTGAAAGTAGGTGGCTTTGGGTTTTTCCTGCTAGAGTCCATCAGCTGCTCCCTGCACCATGGAGTTCACCAACTACCACCACATATGGCAACAACCCCAGACCCACACAGCCAAAACTCTGAAGCACGTGTGCTGCTGCCAGTGCAGCCCTATGTCTAGGAGGTGCTCTGGAGGGAGTGAGGGAAGTTTTACACAGCCAGACAAACAGAGATTTTTAATAGAGGTGCCCCTTCTTCATTGCCTGGGAAATGACAACAAGCACTTCCCCCTTCCCTTCAGGAATTTGGGTTTTCCTCCTCAGCGAAGCACACGTGGCATCCTGTTTGTTTAGAACAGATTAGAAAAGTGCAAGTTTCCTGGCTTCCCCTGGGAGGCATGGCTCTGGTGGAGGATATTGAACAGATTTCAAGGCACTGAAGGGCAGCCTGACCTTCAGAGCCAACTGTGGAGCTGCAAGGGGGCCCAAGGTCCTGTGGTGGGGGGAGAGTGGGATTGGGGGACTGGGGGGAAAAGAACCACAGAGACATTAACTGGATTTTGCTGGGGGTCACGTTATGGCCTGATTAACATCCTCATTGCTGCTGCAATGAAAATGTCTTTGGTTCATATCCTCTGGCGGAGGATGCTTTCACTAACAAAGTTTATTGATTGCTTATCTATTTAAAGAACCCTATTTTGTGGACAAAGCTGAGCAAGAAATGTCCTCGTGAGGTCAGTGAATTAACACAGTCCTGGGTTTTCGGGAGGATTAAGGCTGCAGTAGTGCTGAAGGTGTTTGTACAGCACTTGGCAGCACATGGTGTATCTGCATGTGTGACTGGTGTTCCTAGGGAGTGCTGGAGTCATGCAGCACAAAATACACCATCTCAACTGGCTTCAGTGAGCCAGAGGTGCTGGTGCTGTGCTGGAAGGCAGCTGGAAAGGGAAAACGGGCTGCGCTGGTTTGGGAAGGGAAGTATCACTGTGCTGAGATCATGAAGGCTCTGCCTTCCCAACACCACCTTAGGCAGGTGGGTTGGTGAGAGGAACATCCCCCCTTCAGCTCCAGCCGTGGGTTTCAGGCTCTGATGCCCGTCCTCTGTGTCTGAGAGGTTTCTGTGCACCCCCAGAGGGGCTCACCCACCACCTCCCCTGTTTGTGGGGAGCATTTTGGAGGCGTTGCCACAGCCAAGGCTCCATACCTGGGGCTGGAGCACAGCTCCTTAAGGCAGGGGAAGGTGTGGATGGTTCGGCGCCGCTCCCTCTTCTCCCTCCGGATGCGGAGCTGCTCCAAGCTCCTCATTTCCTCCACCTGCTTCTGCAGCTCCTCCACCTGGTTCTGCAGCCCCTCAATTGTTTCTGTCAAGCTGCAGAGAGAGGAGGGAGCACAGGTGAGGAGTCAGGTGCTACAGGTTCCTAAAAGGTTTTTTTTTCCTATAGGGAAATCCAGTCTAGGGAATGTGCTTCCAGTTTCTAGCGTGTGCCTGGGATCATGACAGCACTTATTTTTTTTGTTGGTTTTTCTCTGTGTGGTCACCCTTGAATGGGGTTGGTTGTAAAAAAGGGACAGGGGGATTCATTTGAGTCCTTCTGTCCTCAATCAGTTGGCTGAAAGAGTAACCTCTGGGACATAAGCACTCTCCTGAAACATCTCTGCACTTAAAACAAGCATCTATTCCTTCTGTTTATCTTGTAGAGAAACACAGACTGGGCAGAGATTTTGTTTTGTTCTGTCTCCAGATAGTTTGTAAAACACTCTGCTCAGAAATTCCTTCTCCGCACAGTTGTTTGCAAATGATGCTGCATTACAAGGACGTAGCTTAGGCTGCTGTTTCTAGGGATGACCTTGGTCATGGGCTTGTTTTAGGAAAGAAATATTATTGATAAACTGGTGTTTCAGCATGGACTAGCCAGGGTTTCATGAGTTGCTGGATCTGTGCCTGGTGTTTCTTCAGGGCTGTGTGCTGGGGATCTCCTTGATAGGATTACGTGCCTTTTCTCTAAGGAAAAGCATCTGAGGAGAGGCTGCTGTGCCTCTCTCCAGGTAGCTTCAGACACTCCTTTATCCAGCCCTCATCCTAGGGATGTCTGTGCTGTGGCTGACCCCTGCTAACCAGTATTACTGCAACACACTTGTGTGCCAAACATCTGCAAAAGTGGACTGCTGCAAAAGAAAATGGCTCAGATAGCAATAACAGGCTGCACTTGGGGCAGGGGAAAGGTGAGCTGAAGGCTCTTGGATCTTGAAGATCCAGGGGAGGTCCTACCACTGGATCTTCTGTTGGGAAGTCTTGCTTTCCAGCACGAGCTTCTGGTTTGCCAGCTCCAGGTCCCGCGCTGTCAGGTCCAGCTGCTCGTAGACTTTCGCGTGCTGTTCGTTCATCTGCCGCAGCATCTCCAGTTGCTTGGTCAGGTACTGCAGGGAAAAGTGAAGCATGAGCACTCCACATCAAAAAACCAGAGTTTTTCACAAGCAGAAATTCCTACAGCCTTTGCTTCCTCTGACAATGTGTTCTTTGGCTCTGTCTGGTTGAAGCCTCTTCCACAGATGAAATATTCATGCCCCTGACCACTGTAAATATTTTTGTGTCTAAAATACAATTGAACTTCCCCTGCCCTCTGTGAAGGGCACTAACCTCTATCTATCTCTATTCAGATGCTTTTTTATTCCCAGTACCAAAGGAAGTTGATATCCCTGGGACTGAAAGTTGACTGAAATTGGCCAGTTGGTTACTGGATCGTCTGACAGATCGATTGCAGAAGCTGTGTTTCCTTGGGAATGCAGGCTAAAACTCTGAGTCTGTGAAATATGAGGAGACCTGTGGTTTCTGTGGATTTGCACACCCTTTTCTGTAAGTCTGCCTTTGCAAAATCTTATCCTCAGAAGACTAGGAGAGGGGCATCTACTCAGGTGCTCACTCTCAGCTGGGGCCAGATTCCAGATCCTAGATCCTATGGTGGATGTGCTTCTGACGGGCTGCTGGAGGGGGAATGACTAAATCTATCCACTAGCTCCCTCAAACATCAGCTATCTGATCCCTGCAGCATTATGTGCTGCTCTTGTGAACTGCAGACCTCTGCCCTGTGTCCTTTTAAATCAGGGGCTATCCAATCTTTTTTAACTCACAGATCCCTAGAAGGTTTCCGGTGGATGAAAACCCTCCCAGGCACAGCAGGTTTAAGCCTCTAAGATCAGTTCTGTGAGCTCTTAGAAATACTGCCCTGACCCCACAGGATGCTTGAAATGGGGGGTTTAGATTGCAGCTCTTGGAGAAAGAGCTATTTTATGCCTCTAACAAAGGGGTCTGTGTTATGGGGGTGCCGAGGGGCCAGCTGGGAACAAACGCGATTCTGAATCTCTGGGATCCAGGGAAAGCTGCAGCAGAGCAGGGAGAAGTGAGTGTGAAGGCTGGTGGATGTGCAGGGGAAGGCCAAACGTGACCCAGATGCAGCCTGGTGCCAAAATCTGGTGTGCATATCTGGGCAGGGAGTGAGGATGTGAGAAAAGGGAAAATGCCAGTTAATAGGGGGATGAGACCATCTCCAGGGCTGGGATGAGCTTTAATGCATCAACAGACTTTAAAACTCAGACAGACTTTAATCCATCCTTCTTCAGGCACTTACAGAAGATGCTTCAACTTCCATGCCCCACAGCACATCCCTGCCTTTCTGCTGGCATCTGAGCTGCTGGCACTGGTGGAAGTGCCCCTTTCCCACCTTTGCCCTTAGGTGACAGCGATGACCAAGCAGCCCCTGTCCCCACCCCTGTCCCGACTGTGTCCCTACCTCAATCTCCTGCACTTGCTCCTCGTTGGTGGCATACATCTGCTGCAGGGAGTCCTCCAGCTCTTTGTTTCGCTCCAGCAGTGTCTTCCCCAGCTCTGCAGCCAAGTGTAAGTCTGAAAAGCAGAGTGACAAAGCTGCTGCAGTTCCTACAGCTCCATGGCTGGCTGTGGTGGGATCTCCCCCTGCCCCAAAAAATGACCCCATACAAAGCACAGCAGCACATTTTCCATGATACTGGTTTTACTGGCATGTTTTGACCTGGCTGTATGTTCACAGAACATACAGGACCTGGCCTCTTGTCTTGCTGGGCTGCAGGAGCAAGGGGAGGCCAAACCCAGGACTCTGCAGCTCCTCCATGCAATGACAATTTGGTGCTTTGCTGACTGCAAAACCCTCCTACACTCCCTGCACACTGTAACCAGGATCAGCTCAGGATCTGGGCTGTGGCAGGTGCTCAGCACCTCCATCCCCTGTCACTGAGAAGGGCTCGGCACCCATCAGAATGGAGCAAAGGGTTGGTAAAGCCCTGCAGGGCCTTGGGGATGCTCTCTAAATTACATTATTATCTCTAACGAAGGGAGTGCCTTGCCTTCCCTGTCAGCCTCCATCCATCACCCACTAATAGACTGACAGGAGTAATAAAACCCCGTGTGGCCCGAGGGGGCTGGAGCACCTCCCAGATGTGCTGCTCTGGCAGCACTGCAGTGACTGAATCCAAGGCTCTTTCCTTGGGGCAGCTCCAGGGAAAGGACAAACTACTTTGTGTTCACTCTCTGCCACCTCTAAACGCCCTTAGGAAGCTACTGAAATAGTTGGACTTCAGGAGAAATGCAGGGAAAAGTAGATGTTGACAGTGTGGTCAGTTGAAAATGCTGGTTTTGCTGCTGGGAAAAGAAAAAGCCTCCAGGCCCTGTGAATCCTGTGTTGGCCAAAGCTTGAGCACACAGGTGATGCTGTTTGTGAGGCTGGGACAGCACAGTTGGCTCTGAGAACAGCCTTCCTGTGAACAGGAATTGGTTGTCTTCTTAAAACCTGACTATGAGCACAGGGAGTTTCATTTTTCTTGGTGCTTCTAGAGGTAACAGGTCTTAGGATGGCAGAGTGAAAATCTGACCTTAATCCTTCCAAAAGGTAAGGAAACAGGTCCTGGTGTGCATTATTGTTCTTTCTTTCTCTGGTGTGGTAATTATGCAGCTGTAGGTAATTAAGGAGTGACAGTCCTGCAGGGTGTGGGGGGACCTGGGTCTCCTGCCCTGGCATGTTCTTAGCCTGTTGTAATGCTCCCTTCTAGTCTGCATCTAATGATGTGCTCTGAAAAGGCTTTGCCAGGGCTATCATTTTCTTCAGTGGTTCATTTGGCCATGCAGTTGATTGGGAAAGAGGGATATTTGGTCAGTAAGACAAGAAGAAGGGGAATCAGGACTCCTGGGATGTATTCTGAGCCTGGGAAAGCCCTGACCTCTCACACATCACAAAATGAGGCTCACGCTGACCTTGGACACGAGTGCTTGTCAGGGGGTGAGCTACAGTGCTGTCAGTGCCTGGGATGGGGCTTTCCTGATGGATGATGCTGTGCTGTGAGATGTGCTGATATGTTACCACTGTGTGTGTTGCCCATGTTTCTTTCTGCTGGCTCCCCAGATGTGGTGCTGCCAACAGCTGCTCAGTATGTCCTCGAATCTCCCCTTTCCGTGGGAATGTGCTCTCCAGCTGTGCCCTGCATTGCAGGGTGTTATTATTGAAAGGGTTGTGACCTTTTTAATTATAATCCTCTTCATTGCACAGTGACCCAGTCTGAGGGCTGCATTCGCAGCTCTCCCTGCAATCAAGTTATTGGCACATTTCCCCATGGACAGACCTCCTCCACCTATTTGTTTTTTTCCAAGCACCAAATTTCCCTAGTTTATAAAGTGCCCTTGGGACACCCGAGTGTTTGGTATACCAGCTGGGGCTGGGGGAACAGCCAGATGCCAGCAGAGATGAAGGATAATTTGTGCCTTTAAGCTGCTTGGGGCTGTGTTTAATATCAGCACCACCTTGCCAGAGCCACTGTTGTTCCTGGAGAGTGGCACCTTGGAAATCACATCCCTGGCAGCAAGCAGAGCCCCGATGTGGAGGTGTGGAGTGAGAGGGCTCCGTGCTGTGCTCCAGGTAATGAGTCAAGTGTGTTCCCATCCCTGTGGATTACACCAGTGCTCTCCCGCCATATGGCATCCAATTTAATCAGCTGGGGTTGAGTTAAGTGGATTAGGCAGTGCAAGATCCTGCATTGTAATTTAAAGGGCTCTGTCAGCAATAATTTAATGGGGGAAATGGGCAGCGTTTGGGGATGAGTGGGAAAAAGGAAAGAATGGGGCTTGCCTCTGAGGAGGAAATTGAGTCTTCATTTCCATTTTGAGCATAAAGGCCTGGGAGACTCCAGGCTTGAAGGACATGGGGGAATTGTTTCTTTTAGTGTCTTTTAACTGCCTCAGCCATTGTGACACACACTCCCTCACTCTCTGCCTGCCAGCCAAAGCATCCTTGGTAATCCTGTCTCATCCACCCCCTTGTGCCTGAGTCCTCTTCCCCACCTGTTGGTCCCCCAGCTTATGGGGCTGGGGGGAGGAGGGGGATGCTGTGGAAGTGCTTTAATGTCGTCTTTAGACCAGATCCCTCTTGATCTTTGTACTGATTGTGGCTCTGCATGGGCTGAGGGAGCACACAGCTGCTCTCCATAGAGACCTTGGAAACCTGAGGCTGAATGTGAAATTTCACCAAGTTGTTTGAGGGAGAAAAAGAACTGTTTAGGAATTCAGGAATCCTTTCTACATAGTACTATGGTTTTCCCAGAATTTTTTGTATTCCTCTTTGCTTCTCCACTATCAGATCAGCCAGCCAATGCTGAAGGAGTTGCCCTAATTTAGCAGATATGCTGATGCCTCCCTTCCCCCTCACCTCTGGATGCAGGAGGAGAAATGAAGTGCTGTGTGTCTGCTCGATGTGCCCGATCCCTCCACATCCTGCCTGTGCTGAAGGCACCACTGTGAAATGGCCAATGTTCAACTTCAAAAATGGGGTCTTGATGCTGCCAAATCCTATCAGGAGAGAACTATGGATGCAAACTGTCCCGGGCAGCACCAGCCTGGCGCCCTCCGGCTCCCTGTACTGCAAGCACTGACGTGACCCTTCTAATTAACACCAGCCAACGAGACATGCTGTGTCCCCAAACAAAGGGCTGTGCCTGTGGAGCAGGGGAGGGAGGGATGGAGGCTGCATTTCTCTGAAAGCTTCCATGGGAAAGGCCTCTGAGCAAGGAGGGTGGGGATGGGAAGAGAGACCATATGGTGGGAAGGGAGCAGGAGCTGAATCCAAGCAGTGCTTGGTACAGAGGAGCAGGGCTAGGCAGAACATCAAGGAGGCACCTTCCTGGAACTGCAGAGATTAGCAGTAACAGCCCAGCAATAATTCTGCTACCTCTGTGCCACTGAGGAAACTTGAAGAAAACCCATCTTGATCCAAAAGCTGTAGTAGGTTGCCTTTGATGGAAGGAGGCTGAGGGACAAACTGCAGTCTATTCCCTCGTGGCAGCATCCTGTGGCAGTGCTGGCACAGGAGGATGTTCCCTGCATCGGGCTGTGGCAGAGCTGGATGCTTCCCCAGCCTTGCAACGAGGCTCAAAGAGGATTTGGAGCTGGTTCTGCCTTCCCAGTGCTGGCCTGCATCTGTTTGAGCAGAGCACTCTGCCACAGCCCTCGGGAGGGGTTTCTTCCCTCCAGCATCTCCTGGTTGTGACTTTGGGAGAGCATAAGCCTGGTGCCAGGCAGGTTTTGAATGCTCTTGCCTCAATAATGATCCAGTAGCTGTTAAGATGCTCCTCATAAATGCAGCTTTCTGGAGGAAGCCACCATCTGGTGCAGCTGCTTTGGACTTTCCCCTGTCATCTCTCTTGCAGTGTGGGATTCTCATATTTAGGCTGTGAAAGAAGACACTGGGGATGCTGCACTTGGTTCCTCACCTTCAATAAACCAGCCCTGTCCCTGTCCTGCAAAGCCAGCAGCTTGCAGGGGGCACAGAAGTCCTTTGCTGTGTGGCGCAGATGAGCAAGGATTTATGGATTTACAGGTTCTTTTCAGCTGAGCATGTATAAAGGAATTACTTGTGGCTCCTTCCTAAATGTGGGGCTGTGGAAAGGGCTGCTCCTGTCCTGTGCTGCACATGGTGAATGTATCTGCTGAAGAGCAGGGAGGAGGGTGGGGAGGTCTCTGGAGGAAGCTCAGGGTGCTTGTGAGTTGATGGATGGGGTACATTGAGAGTTAAGAACTGATGTTTAATGCTGTTGACGTTTAATTTAATGGCATTTGCTGTCTGCTCCATTACACATGGGTACTTAAAGTCAGGGGTGGGTGCAATTATTCCTTTCAAAGTCTAAATGACTGATGCTATGCTGGTTTACCCTGGGATAGGGTATACTTGCTACTCATTTATTTTCCTTCATAGTTGTAAGGCATTGTGCTGTCTGGGTATATTACAATGAAGATCAGCTTTTATATATCACTTTCTGATGCTCCATGGCAGGGGATGGAAGCAATCTCTGTACTTGGCCTGTATAAGCTATTGCAATGGAACTTGCTGGGGTGCAGGGAGGCAAATGCCATCTGGCAGCATCTCAAACACAACCTGAAAAAGCCTTTCCAACATGCCCATTCTACAAAGATAGCGTTTCCCAAGGCCAGCCAGAGCTTCGAGAGAGTCACCAGTGTTACTGCTGAGACGTGGATTCCCCATCGCTTTTACACTGGTGTAACTCAGACATTGCTGCTCAGTTCAGCTTTGCACTTGGTGTTCTGTGTGGTTTTGGGGAGGATCTGCTATTTTGGTACAGTGGGGTGTTCCACAAAGGCAGGGCTTGCTTTGTAAAACAGCCCCAATGAAGCAGGTGTGGAAAAGCCTCTGTTAGGGCTGGGTGAGGGCAAACAGGGTGCCTAAGCCCCTGGCAGCACGGCTGTCTCCTCTTCCTTCTCCTCCTTTCAAACTGTGGCTCTTGCTGGGCTGAGCTGATGTTGGTCACACTGGCATTTTTGTTACCCTAATGAGATTTGCTGGATTTCCTGCTTGGTGGTTTTTTTTTTTTTTTTTCCCTTTTCTTTCTCTTGTGGAATATGTTACGTGTTCCTGTGCTGCCTTTGGCTGTGCAAGTGTCCCTGGTGGGGGGGACTCAGGTGGTGGCAGAGGGGTGTTTGGCAGGGGGTCAAGGCAAGCCCAGTGCACTGAGAACAGCTCCTTCCATGGTATCTTGAGCCCCCCTGGGCAAAAGTGGCATCATCAAGGAGTGGAAATCCCTGACAAGGGGCTCAGGGACTCACTGTCTGTACTGTGCTGTGCTGCAGAGAAGTCCTCCAGCTCTCTCAGCCCCTGCTGCTCTCTTCCTTGCCTTCTATATTTTTCAGTTCTATTCGATATTTCCTCTATCAGCTCTCCTTTATTCTTCTCAGATGCTCACCAGACTTTTTAGATTTAATTTATGCCTTTTCTTTCTTCCCTCTTATCATCCTGCACTCCAAATTCTCCCCTGTATATTAATACTTGAGACCCAGGACTTGGTCACCTCTGCTTATGAGCTGTGTCTCTACAAACACACACAGAGCAGCCCCATCCCTGTGCCCACAGCAATTGCTGTGCCTTTTGCCAAATTGTTAGAGCATGAGAACACAGAGGATGTTATTAGACCATGGCTGAGGACCCATCTGCATATTTTCCTGCTGTTCTCTTATCTAAACAGCCTCAGTGCCTGTGTTTGCCTTATAGGCTAAAATGGCTTGAAAGAGCTTGGTGACTGGTGGCTCCAAGGCTCTGATAGTGCACCTGGATCCGAGTGTCCTAAATAAATATATACAAGTGGAGCTATTGAAGAGAAGGAGTGAAGAAAGAGGAGGGAGAAAAGGAGCCAGAGCTTTCCTGCATGCGCTCCTCCCCCGGGCAGCAAATCTCCAACTAATTAATTATGTTGGGTTGCAGAAAACCGTGAATAAAGGCTTCCACTCTTTTAAAGCTAAAGACACAGGCATGTGGATGGCTGCCATGTGGCAGAACTCCTCTCCCCTGTGTGTTTTGGGGGCAGGAGGTTGTAAGTGACCCAGGATGGACAAGGAGGATGAGCACCAGGGTGCTCAGCACAGTGCTGTGCACGTGCAGAGCCCTGAGCAAAGGCGCCCTGTGAAGGACAGGTCACTGTGCTCACGTGGCAGGGGATGGTGCCCACAGTGCTGGGCTGCCACAACCCTGTCAGTTCTTCTGCCCTGCTCCTGAACATATTCCCCTACTCTGAGCCATTCCCAGCCAACTCAGATGCCCTTGCTCCCTTCTTGCTAGGGGGAGGCAGGTGGAACCACTGACACTGAGTGATTTGGACACTCAGGTCACTCAGGGAGCAACCATTCTAGCACAACTGTCACTTTGCAGCTGTAGCAGCCCCCAAGACCCCTGCCAGCACTGCCACTGCTGGTTGCTTCTGTCTGCTACCTCTTATGTCCAGAGGCATATAGGTACAGAGACCTTTCTTCCATGTGTTACTGCTAAATGCAGAAACAGCCTGACCCTCTGCAGCAACACCAAAAAAACTGCCCACCTCTTCTCCATCAGCCCTTTTTCTTGACTTTGAAGACAAGTGTATCATCTTGCAGGGTGCTGCCCCACTTCTGCTCCCTTCCCATATACTGCTGGGGAGTTTAGGAAGCCCTGTTCCTCCAGGTCCTCAGCTCACAGCCCAGCTGCCTTGTGCCTGGCTATTGGCACAGGCTGGAAATGCTGCCCATGTGGGAAGAGATCCTGACCTCAGATGAGTGATCAGTGCTGTTTGTGCAGCTGCACAGCAAGAGCACAGGGCTGTAACCTTCCAGTCTGAGTTTGCAGGGAAAGGGAGTGATTACATACTTGATGTACTCTCAAAATGATGTTATGTCCACCACTAGTTCTGAGCAGGATGCAGGGCAATACCTCTTTTGGGGGCCCAACACTAAAACCAGTGTCCCTGACACAGTTCTGCTTCAAAGGCTGATGCTTGTGGGGTGTGCTGTGCTGCTCCTTGCTCTGCCTCCTCCTGCAGACACCAGTGCTTGGCCACCACCTCCCAGTTCAGGTCCCAGGACTCAACATTTCCTTGTGGACCAAGAAAACTTGGAGGATGGCATGATCATGTCCTTGCTCCAACTGCTAGTGCTGCAGCTGCAAATTTGGAAGAGTCCAAGAAGCATGGACCTGGATATTACACACTTGAAGGTCTGAATTCTTTAGAGAGGAGGCAAATTAACTGAGCAGGGCCAGGGCAGCTGCACATGGGATGGACTACAGTGACTTCCCAGAAAGCTGCAGAGGAATAGTCTGTTTTAGCCATGAGAACTGTCACTTTTTGGAGAGATGGTTTATAACTGTTAAATACACATGGAAAAAACCAAAAAACAATCTGTAACATAAAATGCCTTTGAAATTCCCAACTGTGCAAAAAGCAGCAGTTGTGTAACATCTGGTCTCCTTCCTTTGGGGTATTTTGTACTGGAGATATTTTCCTAAATTCTTGGCCCACATATCACATAGTGGTTTTGGGCAGATTAAGTAGAAGCTTTGGAAACCCTGAAGGTGTGTTTAATGCGAGCACACAGACCTGCTGGAGTGAGATGAGGTGGGAACTTAGCACTGTGCTGCTCTGGGAAAGCCTTTTGGGAGAGGAGACAGAGTGTGAGTGCGGGAGTGAGCAGGCAGTGCATTATCCTGAGTGCTGGCACTGCTTTGAGCAGGACCAGGATGGGACCCTGGTGCTGTCACTGCTCTAAGTAGTTCCTGCCTGTCACACTGAGTCAGTGCATCTGCCCTGTCACCAGCCAGCACTGGCTGGTACAGAAGCAAAGAGATAAAATTGGAAAATACTGGAGTGGGGGAACAGGCTACATGTGCAGGGTGTTAGAGGCTGGTGCCTTGGCTCCCAGTCCCTCAGGCTCAGAGCTGCTGGGGGAAAACGTCCTTCAGGATTCAGACCATAAATTCTTTGTGCATGGCCTTGCCAAGGAGAATTGCCACTGTTAGCTGACTGTTTCAGGATGGGAGATATGGAAAACTCTGATTTTTCTGTTTGTTTGTTTGGGGTTTTTTCAGTTGTTGTTTTGTTTTTGTGGGTTTTTTTCAGTTTTTTTTTTTTTGTTTCCCTTTCCAGCAGTTCCTCTAATTCTGCTCCCTCCCACAGCTGGAACTATGTGCCTGGGCTCAGCAAATGTGGAGAGGAGCTTCTGGTCTCTCACTGAAAGGTGCTGTGTGGGGTTTTCTTGTGCCCCTTTTTGGCTTTCTTGTGCCCTTTTTTCTTGCTGCCTTCATGTAACAGGGGAATTTTCACTCTAGGAAAATACATCTATATATATTCTTTCCCTCCCCCCCATATTTGGAGTCTCTCATCACTTCTTTAGACTAACCCATCATCTTGTTTCCTTGTCTCCTGTGACTTTTCTAGTCCCTCTTGTCATTCCTAAGCAGCTCAGCAATTAGTCGCTGAAAACTTTCCACTTCCATAAGCTACCTGCTGTACTGTACTGCTAAATAAATAAGTGGCTCAGCTACTGCAGGCAAAGCTCTGTCCTTCTGACTTGCCTCTGGGGAGGGAGGGAGGGAGGGTAGATAACTGCTGTGCTCCTGGAGGACAGGCAAGGTGTGTGCCTTGTGCCTGGACTGCTGGGATAACTGCCTCCTGAGGGGCAGAATATGAGTTTCACCAGCTCCCCTGTGCAGTGAATGCTTTGGGCAAGCTGATAACGGATTGCAGTGCTCTGGACCACCTGGGTGGTGCAGGTATGGGTGCTAGTGGGTGCCAGCATGGATCCCCCTGGGCTCACCCCAATGCCAGGATCTGGTCACTGGAGCACTGGTGACCCTGTGTCTTTACACGGATGAGTTGGGAGTGGTGCAAGCTCAGCACCTTGTGTCATTTTCCTTCTTAGTACTCAATCAATCAGATGCTTGGCAAGAGGAGGAGGAATTAAAAAAGATCCTTAAATCTGGAGGCCTTTAGAGGTTACAGCTGTCATGTCCTAAGCCTGCATTGCAGATGGTTTGGCCCAAAGGTTTCTGTGGCTGCCCTGGAGGACAATTGGTCTCACAGTGGCAATGAGGTGAGGTGCTTGCACTCTGGTCCTGCTGCCTATCTCAGAGCAGTGAGAGGCTGTTTATTGACATGGGACGAATCATTCCACACTTACAGAATCCTAGCATATGCTGAGTTGGAAGGGACCCATCAGGATTATCAGGTCCAACTCCTGGCCCCATGCAGGACACCAAAGAAACCTCCATGTGCCTTAGGCTATGGTTAGGTCCAGGGATCAGAAGTGTGGCTTTGAGAAGCCTCCTCTTGGGTTGCACTCTGCTCTGAGACCTGATTGCTGGCAGGGGGATAGGGAGGCTGGGAAGACAGGGAATGCAATGGCATGACTGCAAGGAGGATTCATCTTGTGAGATTGCTGCAGTGAGATGAAGGCTGGAAGTGGCTGGCAGAGCTGCTGGATCTGTTTGGATCCAGATGCAATTGAGTTGGCACACAGCCCTCCCAAACACAAATGCTCCTGATGAACAGGAAAGGTGCCCCCACTTATCTGCAGCTCAGACTCTCTAATTTTAGCTCATTCATTCTCTTGGGGTCTGGCTGCACGTAGGCCCTGTGCATAGGATGTGATGCAACTGTAGCCACATCATCAGTTCACAATGACTGGAAAAAGGTTCACCAGAATTTTATCCTGGTTTTAACACTTAGAGGCACAGACTCCCCAGCCCATGGAAGGTGGCTGGACCAAAGCAGCACTGATATCTCTTCAAGCTTACAAAGCAATAAGCTAAGTCATGGTATGAGGGAATTGCAGCTCCATTTTTACCACTTTTCTCAAATCAGAAAGCCTTCTCAGAGGGAACATCATTGCAAAGGAAACCTCACAGGACACCACTGCTGTTACCATGTCATTGCTGAGGGTCCTGGCTGGGACTTGAGTCTCTCCTGTGTGCTAAGGCATCTTGGTACAATGCCTTGAGCCACAGAGTGTTACAGTGTGCAGGAAACAGGTAAAGGTATCTGAAAGGCACTGGCTTAATCTGAACAAGGCTGGAAGGGCCTCAAGGCTGGGGACCAGATCTTGCTGCTTCCAAAACATGTGGTAGATGCACCCTGTTGCTGTGGACACTTCAGGGGTAAGAAAGAGTGATTGGAATTTAATATTTTGAAAAAAAATAGTTACTTTGGCAAGGTGAAGTTCATGGAGGATGATGAAGAAAGTAACAGGTGCTTGGTGTGGAGCTGGAGGCATGATTTCCACTCTGGTGCTAAAATGGTTAATTAACATAATCAACACAGAGCTCCCAGTTAAGCCATCTGTTGCTTAGCAAACAGTTTTGGATGTAAATGTAATAAATATTTGATGATGCTCTGAAATGATGATAAAGGCCCAGGAACCAACTGGTTCATGGAAGAACCTTCTCTGCTCTCCTACCTTGGATTGTTTCTTGTTTCTCCCACCCCTTGCTCCTAAGGAATGGATTTAAGCCTCTGCTTTTGTCCTCTGCCCTCTTGGTGCTGCTGCCAGGCGTGGGTCTCTGTTCGACCCTGGGCTCTTGGCATGCCAATCGTCTTAGTAATGCCTCTAATCGTGCCACGCTGGATGCCTTGTGCTGTGCTCCCACCCCCCATTCCCAAACCAACGGCTCCACGCCTGTGCCGCCACCAAAGACCTCTGGGTGTCATGCAGAGGCACAGTGCATGTGGACAAAGTCTAGCACTGTCCTTTGTGATGCTTTGTGCACCGTGCAAATTAATTACGGTTGTAATTACCCCGTAGGACCTTTCCATTTGGCTGATTCCAGTTAAAGCCTTCCTGCATCTCTCCTTGAGTTTGTGCAAGCCTGTGCAGCCCCTATTCATATACAGGAGGCTGCAAACCCAAAGCTGGGCTTTGTTTTGGGTGTGTGTTTTCCTCCAGTTCTGTATGTGCTCAAAAGTGGAGCCCGTACTTTTAGCCTTAATCCATCATCTGGAGACAGTCATTCTGTTTTTAGGCTGCTGGGATGGAGCTGGGAACCTGGCCTGCAGCGGGAAGGTGCTCTTATTGTTGTGAGCCAGTTGTACAGTGCCAGTGCTGACTCATGAACCTGACACCAGGGACAACGTTAGGCTAAAAATCAATTGGTCCCATGTTGTTCAACATTCCCTGTATTCATCCCTAGTTCTGCTGTTCCTCAGCCTACATCCCACCCCTGGACCAGTGCCCAGGCCCCTTGTGAGCCATGGGAAGACGTCACTCAGAAATGTGAATGTCTGAGCATTCAAAGGCTGCACTGTTTATCCAGCTGATAGCTCCATCTCCATGCTCTTGGCTTTGTTGGAGTGTTGTGTTTCAAAAAACAGGGCCCAGTATCCCACTACTTCCTGTTAATTGAGAAATTGGGGTTAAAGCCCAGCTGTGACAACCCCTGGGGGGCTGGTTATCATTCCTTGCTGGGCCCCTGTCCTGCAGGCGAAGTTGTATAAACTTCAAATCATGACATAATGTACTGGAGCGATGGTGGGCTGAGGCACTGCAGCTGGACTGCACATCCCTGCTGACAGTCAGCTGGAAAAAGCAAATATAAAACTGTACCTATAGCACAACGTGCCAGAGGAGGGGAACTGTGTTCAGGTAGGAATGATTTTTTGCTATGCATTGCCAAATCAGTCCTGTTCATTCCTGGGCCACTGGCCTGAAATGGGACTTCTTCCAGTTATTTACTTACTGCATGTTGACTCAAAATATTAAGATAAGAAAAATAAAATAAAAAAAAAACCCAAATACTCACAGGCACCAACTGTCCAGTCTTAGAATAAACATTCTATTGAACTAGGTACAGTTACTTCAAAGCAAACTACAGAAGTGAACATTTATCTTCTAATAAGGCTTCTTTTGCTGTTCAAAACTTGGCCTTGAATTTTTTTCTTTTCCTCCCATATTTCTCCTGATATTATGGCTGATTGGAAAAATCTCCAGAAGTAATTAGGTGACTAAGAAGCTGAAGATCCCTTTGAATTTGGGCTTGGATAGCAAAGCTTTTGAGACAGACTTTCAGCATCCTTAGCAACACATTATTTCCCATATATTAATTTCTAACGAACGTGCCTGGTAACTCTAGCTTGGACTACTCTGAAATAAAAGCAGTGTCATAACTACCCCTGTTTGATTCTGCCTGCAGCAGGTTTTTTGGGGAACCAGCTTCCTTCAAGATGTAACACAACAAATTATGTACTGCCCTAGTGCTTAGGACAGCTCTGGGCTCCCTGCCTCTATCCATCGGCTTTAAACTTTCCTCGGCCAGGACAGCGGTTTGGAGCAGCGGAGCCGAGATTTGCCGCTGCAGGATGAGGCGCTGGCTTTGCCAACCAAATAGCAGAACAGAGGGAAGGTATCCCACCCTCCCGTCCCCGGGGTTTGCCCGTTTTCTTGTCCGCGCAACCCCTGGCCCATCATCCCTGGCAGCTTGCGGCGTGCCCCCATCCTTACCCTGCTCCAGGTCCTGCTGGTCGTACCAGGGCTCCTCTTCCTCGCTCTGAAACTCCTCCATCCTGTCGGCGCTCAGCATTTAGCACCAGCGGCCCGGGGAGACGCGCAGCATCCGCCGAAGGGGGGCCCGGCGCCTCCGGACCGCGGAGCGGGATGGATGCGGGGATACGGGCAGGGATGCGGGCGGGGATGCGGCCTCGGTCCCCTGGTCGGGCCGGGAAGGAGGAGGTGACACGACGTGGCAGCCGGTGCCTGGCCGCTGCCCCGGCTGTGCGTGCCCGGGGGGGCGGCTTCCTCCTGCCTCCAAGGCCGGGGGGGGCTCCGGAGGAGGGGATGCAGCGGGGACGTGGCGGCCGGGGCGGGGGGACACGGCTTGCACAGGGCTGGGGGATGCACAAAGGAAGGAAGAGGGCCCGGCGCAGCCAGGCAGATCCTCGCTCCGCAGCTCGGTGGGGACCTCTAGCATGGAAATGCTGCAAAGAAAACCGGCGAGAGGGAAGGGGGAGGCGAGGCGAGACCGTCCTCCTTCGCCTCCTTCTTCTCCGCCTCCGCCTCCTCCTCTCCGCCCAGCCCTGCCGCGCACAGCGGGGCGGGTGCGGGGCTGCGGGGAGCGGAGCGTGGGGTGCCAGGGTGGGGCTCACCCGGCCTGCGAGGAAGGGGAGCTGTCCCGCAGTGCCCCTGCTCTGTCCATCTCGGCTTGCGGTTGGAATGGTGTCCCGGCCTTGCCATGGGCTTCACGGTGACTTGGGGCAATTATGGGGACCTCTCAGTGGGGCTTTCAGTGCCTTTGCCTTGCTGGGTTTGTGTGGGTTGTTCTTCAAGAAGATCATCCATCCCCCCCTAGCTGGGGCTGCAAAAGGGGACACCCCATACAAACAGCCCCACAGCATTTCCTCAGTGTGGTGTCTTCCTCCAACCCTGTGTTATTTTGCACTCTGATAGGAAATCAGTGCCTTTGATGCAGGTTCCACTTTAATTTTTCTTATATTTGTGAAAGATGGAGTGAACTTAAAATTCAGGGAAATCAGGATTGATAGAGTTCTGAGGAGGAAATGTGTCTGTTACATATAAGTAAATTCAGAAAATATCTTGGATTTTGGTGCTTGCTTTCCACCTTAATGGAATAAGGGTTAGAGATGGTGGTCATTCTCCTAGCTGGAGTTTGGCATAAGGGAATTTATTTGTGCTTGTCAGCCCAGGAATCTATCAGAGATTCTAAGATCCAAATCAACTTCTGTGACAGTAACAGTGTGTTTAGATAATGGGGGTTTTTTGTTGTTGTTTTTGGGGGTTTTTTGTGGTTGGGGTTTTTTTTTTTCCCCTTCTGAGTGATGGAACTCCACAGATTTAAATTTGATGGCATTACCTTGCAGTGGTGCCTACAGAAAAAGCAATATAAAGTGTCTACGCAAGAGCAGCAGACTGTGCATCCAGAAAAGATGGGATTTGTGTCAGAAAACTCTATCCAATCCAGCAGTGACAGGCAGCTGGGTGCCCCTGGATGATTGAAGCAAGGGCTAGTACTCAGCTCTTGTGTACCGCAGCAGAGGAGGGGGATAAAGATGGGAATAAGAGAGGAATTATAGACTATTCCTCTCTCCTTTTCTGCTCATAGATCTCTCCATCACATTTACACGCTTTGAAAATTCAGTGTCTGCTTGGAAAGTCATCTGCTTTAATACAGTCACAGACCAGAATCAAGGAGTCTCTTTAACTTGGCATTTATAACTCAGCAAACATAATCAAGCACTTGTGGTGTATCTGGGAGAAAACCATCTCTAGGTCTTAGATATTTTTCTAAGCATTTTTAATACAGAAATGGGAAAATCTTAACTTTCTCATGCCTATTGAAGAGTCATGTAGACAATGCCCTTAATGACATACTTCAACTTTTGGTCAGACCTGAAGTGGTCAGGCAATTGGACTAGAGTTCTTCTATTATTTGTGAGAAATAATTGCTTTTGAAAAGTATTCTGTTCATAACAGAATTCTTATAATATATCTTATAATAAATTCTTATAATTTATCTGTATATTGTAGCCATATTGAGTACTTGGATGCAAAGCCCCAGGCTGTTTGGCAGCAAAAGCCAGATTACATGATTTTGTGAAAATATTTTTTCCTGTAGGTTTTACCAGAATGTCGCAGATCTGATATGTCACTCAATCAAATCGAACATCACTCTTGTACAGGTTACATGCCAAAAAAAGAGAATTCCCACAGTCTGCCCCAGCTGGAGAGTCAGCACACTGCTTTCTTTTGCAGAACGATTGGTATTACCTCACTTTTTTCTGAAGAAAGGTTTGTAGAGTTGAGCATGTGAAATGTAACTTAGGGACACAAAAAAGACCTGCCTGCAGTTCACACAGCCGCTCAGAGCAGAAAACCGCGATGATGGCTTCAAAGGCAGTACTGAATGCCCTCAAACAGCTGCTTTGAGGTGTTCAGTGAGTGCCATATCCTGAATTCCCAGCACCCAGGGTTATAAAACATCCTCTCCTCGTGTGTGGGTGGAATTTCATTAGGGTTAATGGGCCACCGCATGCAATGAGCTCCTCATAAGGTGCTTGAACAGGGTCTGTGTTACAAGCATGTTTGTTCCTGGCTCCTTTCAGCCCAGGGCTAGGGACAGGCTGGAGCTGGCTGTTGTCCTGGCATGCTGCTTGCACCTCTGGACCATCTGGGCTTGGGACCAGGCTCGGAGAGTGGCCGGTGATGCCTTGACAGAGCTGTCACTGGGCTTGCGCCCGAGCCTGGCAAAGGAGCTTCAGGGGACAACGGCTGCGGGCAGAGTGGGAAAAGGGGCAAGAAAAGGGGAAAAGCGGTGACATGAAAGCAGAGGAACTTGATGCAGGGATAGGCAAAGGATGGAGCAGAAGAGAAGGGCTGTAAAGGAAAGCGCAGGGCCGAGAAGGCGGAGGGAGGGTAGGCAGGAGGGGACAGCGAGGAAGGAGAAATGAGAAAAGCCGTGCTCTGCCGTGAGTGGAGATGAGGCAGGGTCTGTGGGGAGCAAAGTGTGGGAGGGAAGGGGCTGCGGCAGGGAGGGCGAGAACGAAAGGGTGAAGTGGTGGATGGATGACAGGCGGAGGTGGGAAAAGAGGGGAGGCGGCGGGGCGGGATGTAGGGATGGAGAGCTGGCGGAGGAGGAGCCTCGGGCGGAGGGAGGGAGGGATCGGCGAGCCCCGGTTTGACAGGAGGAGGGAGGGAGGCAGTGGGAGCCGCCGGCGCGGGGACGGGGATGGCGTCAGCGGCGGCCCGAGGAGCGGCGGCGTGAGGGGACAGCCCTGCCCGGCCCTGCCCGCAGCTGGGCCGCACCATGGGCAGCGCCGACTCCAAGCTCAACTTCAGGAAGGCGGTGATCCAGCTCACCACGAAGACCCAGGTGAGGGCCGCCATCTCGGGCGGGGGGCGAGGGGGCCGCGCCGTCTCGGAAACCTCCGCCCTGAGGAGCCCCTCACACCCGGCCCTGCCCGAGACACCCCCGGCGCTCCTGTGCGCGGTCCCCGAGCGGGTCCCTGCGTGTGGGGCCGTGGCTGGGGCTGCTGGGGAACCCGCGGGGCCGGGGCTGCAGTCACGGCCGGCCCTGGCCAGGCTCTCCCAGCGAGGCCGTGCCCGAAGGTCGGGGGCCAGTGGGGCTCAGGGCAGGCTGCGCCCATCACCGTGTCACCGGTCTGTGGAGGAGCACCGGCCGGTCCCCGCGGCAGCTGCCAGACGGGGCCTATCACTGCCTCTGGTGACATCTTGTGCCTTGCTGAACAGCGTCTTGTGCTAACAGAGCAGTCGCTGCTGTCAAAAGGGATGTCCACAGCTCCTGATGTATTCCGCTTGCGGGTTTACATCACACGGTTTGTCGCTGCTCCCTTTTCTGTATCCTTTCTCCCACCTCCGCGCATAATGGGTGGAGAACCTTGCCCTGTTTTTAGGTAATAGCTGATGGAATGGGCTGTTGGGCAGCTGTGCTGTTGGCAGCAGAGGTTTCCATCTCTGACTTGTGAATTAATGCTTTATTTCTGCAGGCTGAGGTGGAGAAGGAGTTAAGTGAAAGTGAGGGCTGTGTGAAGGGAGGGTCGCTGTCTAGAGGTCTGACATATGTTGTGCCTGTCCCGGGAGCTTGCTTAATTTTTGTTTTAAGTGGAGTGCCCAGTAGCAGCAGCACACTGGCAGAAAATTAGTAGCCTGTCCTTCTGTCTAAGGAGCAGAGGGATTTTGCTGTATTGAGAAGTCACATTTCGTGTTCTTCTGAGCTACAATGGAGAACAGCTGTAATGATCCACCTTTGGAAGTAAGGCAATAACAGCTGCTAAGAAAATGTGGGGGTCATGGCAGAAAGATAGTTAATGATGGGGAATGAATTCGCAGGAAAAGGTATGGATGCAAAGGGATAAAGGGTGGTAGGAGAAAATCTGTGAAAACTCAAGAGAGAGAGGCTACTACTGGGAATTGAATTATAGATGGATAAGGCTGTGAAAGAGGCTGGAAAAAACCATGTTTTTACTTTCTAAAACAGTATCGCATTTATCTGCATTTCTAAAGAATGGCTTTTGTGAATATATTCTTAAAAACCACTAGTTGTGAATGTAGGTAAAGAGAGAAGTGGGGGAATTAATGTTTTAAGGGGTTCTTCCAAAGTCTCTTCTGCATGCCAAATAGTTCAGAGTATCCTCAGCTTTGGGCTGTCCTTCCTTCGTGGGGAAATGTGCTTATAAAGTGAGACTGGGGAGTGGTAAATCAGGCCTACAGGGCTCTGCCCAGTCTGCTGTTCACAAAGAAAATCCTGTGAGGCAATCCCTTGGATCAGCAGCCAAGGCGAGAGCACTCCCCTCCCCTGGTTTATCGACCTGTGTAAGGGAAGAAGGTTCACTGGGGCCCCGAATAAAAAGGAAGGAGTAAAAGCTTCATTCTTGGCTGGATTCATTTCACGTCTCTGTGATCTAGGTGAGACTCACTGCATGTGGAAAAGGGTGGGGTGTTGGCGCTCCCATATTTACATTCTGTAGAAGGGCACCAGTGTTTGCTTGTGCAGAACGCATGACTGGGCTCTCCTGGAGCCTTCTGATCTCTTACCAGCAGCAAAACCTCCTGGTCCATGAGATCCTGGATCCAAAACCAGGCTGCAATAATGGACAGAGCCAAATCCTTCCAAGTTATTGGTTTGCAACATGCTTTGCTTCCTCAGCAGCCTGTCTCCTGTTTTGCAGCCTTCTCCTCTGACATTAGGGAGCTGGACAAAGAGATTTTCATCAAATCATCTGTAACATGAAACTCTCAGCTCAGAATGCACTGTGAGGTCTTCCTAAGGCTCTGTTGGGAAGCCAAAGTCACTGTTCACTCATTGGTGAAGGTTTAGAGTTGGCACAGAAGTTAATTTTTTCTTAAAAATAAGTTTTTATAATCTCCAGGCTTTTCTTAATTAAAAAAATGAGTGTTCCCATCTGAGCATTTAAAAAAAATTAAATAAATCTGTAAGGAACTTAATGCTTGAATGCTTACAGCACATGTGGAGCCCAGAACTTGAAAGTGGAACCAAGTCTGGACACAAATAGAATTGACTTAATTGATTTTTTAACTGCCAAAGAGAAACTCTGAAGGTGTAAGAGTATTAAAAAAGAAAAATCACTTCAGAATTATTTCAGTGATTAAAAACAGCAGTATTACCAGAAGGAAGAAATTAACTTATGCTACAGATGTATATTTATAGTCACACATGGAGAAATGGTCTTTAGGCTTTTTATATGATATGTATATATTACATTGCACTGCACACATTATACTGGTAGGGCCCGTCCCTTTGATAATAAAACAGATGTGCTTCATAATAGAGAATGTGTGAGCCCTCCCAAACTGCCCATAAAAGTGCTGCCTATTTAACAGATGAAGGGAACATGGATTGTGGATATGACAGTTCCTCATGGCCGGTCAATTGCAGGTCTGGCAGCTTTAACTGCTGGGGAACCACCTTTTGTTTTCCCAATCAGTTGGGGTTCCTGCCAGCAACCAGACAGAAGATAAGAAATTTTGATCTGGTGTACCAGCTTGTTAGATTTTAATGGGAGCTATGCCTCTGCTTTTAAAGAGACAGGAAGAATCAAACAGGAGGGACAAACCCCAGTCCTTTCCTTTTCCATGGTGTGGAAATTCAGGAATACAATGGGCTGTTAGCTTGAGTCTGATAAAAGCACATCTTGTACTTGGAGAAAGGTTGGTCCCTGGCAGACCATTTCTTACAGTGTTCAAGCTTCACTCAGCTGTCCAAGAGTCTCAGGTTCAAAAGTGAAGTTGTCTTAAAAGCAAAGCTGTAACTAACACTTGACACAGTTGACTTTTGTCCTGGTCTTTCCCTGCCAGACTTCTACAAATCCCATTTTCCAGTTTGCTTTGCAACACTGTCTCTGCTGTGAGAGCAGAGAACTGGTAGTAGACTTGAAGTCTCATTGATTCTGCATTGCTGACTGCAAAGATCCTATAGAAAAAAATTATAATTGTTCTGAAGCCTGTGTAGAGGTGCTATCCTTGGCTGGAGGGATGAAATCTTACTAGTTATTTACATTTAGAATAAGTCTGTCCACAGGCTTTCCTTTTGCACAGTGGCTCACAAACAAGTGGTATGAAGATGTGTGAATTGCCTCAAACTAATCCCTGGCCCTGCAGGGTTACCTGATCTAAAGCTCAATCAGGTGCTGTGTAAATGGTGATTACACACCACAGTTCTGCCACATTTGGGGTGGAAAGCAGCAACTGCTGTAACAGATCACCTGAGCTTGTGCAGTACTGGCTGGAAACCCGGGGCAGGCAGGAGGGACTTGCTCTGCTGTTGAGCCCCAGATAAAGGAGAGCCCCTGCTCTAAAGGATTGCTGCCATGGTTGGTGGGATGCTTAGTTGGCATGTTGGCAAGAAGCAAAAAGAGAACACACTGAGCAAGGCTAGTGGCTGCTTGTCCCTTGGTTCTCTGCTGATGATCTGCAGCAATCTTAGAATTAGTTTTAGGACAGTCCTCCAGTGGGGGCCCGTTGGAGGAATTGTTAGGAATGGACATTTGATCATTTGATTTAAGTCGTAAGTGCAGAGAGCTCTTGGTTGGGAGGAGGTACAAACACACACACACACAAACACACTGCTGGAGTTTGTGAGGAGCTGTGTCTAAAGAGAAAGCAGAGGTGGTGCTGGTGTCAGGCTGAGCACGGTAACAAATAGGCAAGACTGTGCCTTGGGAGCTTTTCCTGTTTTTAGGACATGGTCAGGCTGTCTCTGTTTTCCTGTTTCCTGTGAGGTATCCTGTTTGTCTGGGGATTGCCTGCTCAGGCTGTGATTCTCTGCTCAGTAACTGGCATGAGGCTTGCAAACCGAGTGTCTTCCTTTCCTAACTTCTGCAGCGTGTGTGTGGTGTGCTTCAAAGAACCTGAAACACAACATTTACAACTAGTAGAAAACAAAGAATGGAGGTGTTCAGAATGACTGGTTTTACCTTTGGCCAGCATGCAGGTGGGAGGTCTTAATTGAAGGCAAAAGTCTCCCTCCTTTTCCGCTCTGTCACATCACCTTGGATTTGCCCACTGTGTCCTCAGCAGCATTCTGCTCTACAGTTACCTCACCCTTGTGGTGTGGAGCTTGGCTTGGGGGTCAGAGTGTCTCTCTGCCAGTCAGTTCTGTACCTTCAGCAGCCTCTGCCATGAGATGTGTGTGGGTCAGGAAGATCCTTTGCTCTCCAGATGTGCCAGTTGTGTTTCCAGATAGAGTCAAGCTACTGATCCCTCAATTCTTACCCTCATTACTCTGCTGGCACAGAGCTGGTTGTCTGCACTGTGCTGGAGGAACATTCGACTCTTTCTTACCTATGCTGAGTATTCAGCTCCTTGTGAGCTCTCTGGCTGAAGCACTGTCAAGGCTAGGAGTTCTCTGGCATTTGTGACTGCAGCGTGTGCTGTACCAACACTTGTACCTAAATCTTGACATTTCCAAATGAAGATATCCTTGGCTGGTGAACAAGGCTGATCTAGGTCTCTGTATTTCTCTCCTCTGTGAGGCTGGATACAGTCTGTTGGGTGAAATGGGTATTTAGTTCCCCAGAGATGCTGCACGTAGAAAACAATCAGCTTAAAAACAGCCAGTAATGTTCTATCGAGGAGGTGAATATTATGTGGCTTGAGTAGCTTCATGATGCCAGGCTGGTAATTAAAACAGGGGGGCAGTGGGGATGTGAGTGACTCAGTACTGAATCCATGTCCTAGGATTGTACATGGGATACCATCTGTTGATAAAGAGCTGACTTGCTGCAGCTATTAAAAACGCAAGGTACCGGTGTTTTAGCATAATATGGTTGCCAAGATGGCAGGTGTGACATGAACGCATGAACATCCAACGTTGCAGCTCAGGGAATTGCCCCTGTGCTTCCCTGCTTCAAGGGACTGCAGTCAGAGTTCCTCAATCCCTATTGGGCTGCCATCTGTGAAACAGAGGCTGTGTTCAACCTCTGAGGAGGCCTCAGGCTAGTGGGAGGTAAAGGGATCAATGTCTGCTGGAGGGAAATGGTTTTTTGCTCCCCCTCTAGATGAGAATGAAGGCATTATTTATGCATGATGCCCAATTAGCAGCAATTGCTGCTTGCTGTTGTCAGTGGGAGTGGCTGTGGCAGGCAGCCAGGATGTACATGTGGCAGTTCTACATGAGGTTATGGTGTGTGGTTTGAAATGGGGTGTAGGATTTGTAGGTTATTTCATGCAGTACATAGATCAGATTTCTAAATACTTGGCTCTTTTTGAGATATACAATTAGAGATGAGATGTGCAAAATAGCTTTCCTTCCATTTAAGTGTTTTATGCCCAGGTTACAAAGAGCTCAGCTCTTTCACATGCTCAGCTGAAAGTCAGGCTGTGAATATTGGATTGGGTTGTTCCTACAGATCCCCTCTGAGGACCTGTGATCTTGAACCATTTGGGAAAAGTTGCTCTTCCCTTGGGAAGAGGTTTGGTGGGATCTTGCTTTGCTGAAAAAAATTAGGTCTTCAACACTAGGGCTGAGTTTAATAAGAGGGCTGAGTTTAAGGGGTTTTTTTCTGGTTTCATTTTTAAAGACTGGAGGGTCGCTTGGGCTGGTTCATTGCATGACTGGAAGGACTAGGACCAGCAGCACTGAAGCATTAAGGCAAGGAGCTGCAGGGCAATAACCTGCTGTACCAGTCTGAGGTAGCTGGCCCCTCTCGCTTTTTGTCCTGCGGTGGTGGTGATACATCACATGCTCAGGGGCTGGGGCTGTTAGTTCAGGAGGTGACAGCAAACAGGGCAATGCAGCACTTCCCTGTGTCAGAGTTGTGAATGACCTGTTCTCCCCCAAGTGGCATCTGAGCTGTATTTAGACACAGCATAGAGCTGGACAAATTTTCTGCCTTCTACAGCAGATCTGGGAGTGGGCAGGAGTTGTTTAAATTAAACACACAGTCATATTTTTGCCCCTTTCATATCTGACATGCAAGACCCACCCAATGGTGCTGATTATTGCCCTTAGCGAGTGCTACTGTTTGCTTTGGAACTGGTGCTGGTCGCAGGCAGGGGGCTCCTCCTCACCCCAAGCGAAGGGCTGGGGGTGCTCAGGTGAGCAGCTCTTCTGACCTGCCAAGCATGCCCACACCATGGCTGGTGAAACTCCTGGGAAAGCTCACATTTTCCTCTTCTGAGTGTAATCATGGATCCATCTCTTTCACACTGCTTGTCATAAACAGGCATGTATTTATCCTGCCCCTGTAGCTGGACCCCTGTGTGGGATGAGCCCTCACAGCTGTGTTTGGGCAGTGCCTATCTCTTGGCAAGTATAAGCAGAAAATGTAGTAGAAAGAGGTGTGTTCCCAGGGCTGGGCTGGGGGCTGAGCTTCTGAGACCACAGGTTTGAAATGGATTTTCTTTGGTCTTCTTCTTCCATCTCCTCTTTGAATGGCACACTTAGTGCTTTTTAAGAACAAAGCCTTGGCAGCGACCGACTGCACTGAGTCCAGTTCTCTATAAATATTTGATTGAGAAAGATCAATTGCATTTTATCTGTAAGTGCTTTGAGGTGGGTTTGTCAGTTCCGTGGGTCTGTTCGTGCCCTAATGATTGCTTCCTTGTCCTTGATTACTTCCTCGAGATTTTGGTTACAATAGAAGTAATTCCAGTGCACACTCAGGGCTTCCCTGACTTGCTCTGAAGGTGGCAGAGTACACAAGGACAGCCTGGCCAATTTGCAGTGGTGAAGATCTTGGATTACTGGAAGAAGTTGCATACAAACATGAAGCCTCCTGTATGTCTGAAGGAATGTTCTGTTTAGGAGATAAACTATCCAAAGCCCTGGAAACAGAGGCTGACATATAAAACCGGTGCTAGTATGTTTTATTGATCTTCTTCTTGCCTCATCGCATCCCCAAGCCAGGCATAATTGCTGATGGTTGGATTGTATGGAATGGTAGTTCCACATCTGTAACATTTGTCTCTCCACAGCCTGTGGAGGCCACAGATAATGCCTTTTGGGACCAGTTCTGGGCAGACACAGCCACTTCAGTGCAGGATGTCTTTGCTCTTGTACCAGCTGCAGAGATCCGAGCAGTGAGAGAAGAATCGCCTTCAAATTTGGCAACTTTGTGTTACAAGGTAAGTTTGGTGCTGTTTTATTCCTTGGAGCTGTGCTAGTAGGGGTGTCCCTGGATCAACAGCACTGTAGTTTCCACGGGGTAACAGGTACCTTGTACCACACAATGTGCTTGCTTGTCCCTGTCTCCTCCTGAGGGTTCCTCAATGTTCCTCTCATAGGTTAGCACAGACCATAGCTGGTGTTTGATCAGTTTGGAGCCTTTTTCCTCTTGTCCCCTTCCTGTGTTTCACTCTGTCCTCTTGGGTCTTACCTGCTATATAAACTGCTTCTTGCCCAGGGGACTTTGTAGCAAGACTGCATATTTGTGGTGAGGCTGAAACATCCCATTCCTTGTCTGCACCTAATTGTACCTCACCGTGCACCAGTCTGGCTTCAAGCTGAGAGATCCCAGAGGGATGTGCGGACTGTCACTGCGCAAACGCCTGGATAAAGTTCGAGGAAGATCTTAAGACTTCTTCGTTCTGCTGTGATAACAGAGCATTCCTGATGCTGCTTCTGGTGTTACCATGTCCTTGTGTGGAGCACAGGGTCATTGAACAGCATTTCCTACCCTGCCAGGTTTGGCAAATCGTCAAGCTGGTGAGCAACAGCCTGAGACTTACTCTGCCTGGGAAAGTGCAGGTGCTAACAATGCTCCTGATTTGAGCCATGCCAAGACTAGCCTTGAATTTGTAGTTGAAAACATTTGGAATGGCACTTTTCCAGTTTTAAATAGTTGCTGCCATCCTGTTTTTCTTTCCTCCTCTACAATATGTGAATGAGACTTACTGAATCATAGTGAAGGTGCCTCTGACTGTGAATTGTACACAGATGCAGGTAGAGGATACTTGAGAAAAAATATGAACATGAGGAAACTGCAATGTTTTTTTCCTAGTATTGGCTTCTGGCAATGAGGTGTTTGGGAGTTGAGAAGGGCTTAGAAGATCTGTAACCCCTTTGATTCTGTGTCTTCTTTCTTCCAAAACCAAGACTAAAATATGTTCTCTTCTCCCTACTGGAAACAGGTGTGTTGGGAGGCCTTGTCACTGCAGGACTGTTTATGCATGAGCCGTAGATCTTGGGATATCAGTGTCATAGGAGCCCACTCTAGCAGTGCTTTTGCCAGTCTGAGAGCCCTGACTTGTGCCATGTGCAATGTGCCACTGGACTTAGCAATACTGTGTGTTTGTGAAGAAATGTCATTTACAGTCATGGTTGGAGATTCAGGCTGTACAGTCATAAGTGTGCCTGAAGAAATCATTCAGCTCAGTTAGTATGTGACAGGCTGGGACAAACAGCACTTAAATACCCATTAATGCAGTGACGCAGGCTGGCAGAGTCAGTGACCCAGGCAGTCTGCCATGAAAATAAGCAGGGACACATGACCTCATGAATTAAAAAGCAGCAAGGTGAATCCTTGTTAAATGTTTTGGCTTTCATTTCCCCTCTGTTTCCCCTTGGGATCAGGGAGTAAGAGCAAGTGGGGCCAGCTGTGGAGGGAAGAGACTGCTTTTTTCTGTGGGTAAAACCTCCTGTCACTGCCTCCTGTGGCTGTAGTTGCTGCCTGGTGAGACCCACATCTATTCTGAAAAGCCCAGTGACCCTCTACTGGCAGTTGCAGCAGCCACTGGGTGGACTGCAGAGTCTCAGCCCAGAAGCTCTTTCCAGAGCAGCAGTCCTGTTCACAGGGGCAGTGGAGAAACCTGGGCTACCACCCTCTTCTGCAGCAGGACCTTTACGGATGCTGCTGGAGGCTGTATCCTTACACATAACACAGGCAGCAGCTTAGCTGCCACCTCCTGAGTCAGGAGAGGTCCCTGCTGTAATCACAAAGACAGAACTGTCAGACTGTGTGTTTCTGTGTGATCATCCCCTGCCAGCGCCTCCCTCACTGCAGCACGGTGCTGCTGCCTTGGTCCTTCCTGCCTGCATCACATGTACTTGCTGCAGCTGATTAATCTCATCTGCCCTTTTCAGTGCATGGTGTCATGGAGCAGTGCTGGAAGGAGCCTTCTGGTGCTTTGGCTGTCTGTTTCACGTGGCACCACACATGTGCTGCATGGATTAGCCCTGGCATTTGAGGTCTCTTGCAGTGGAACAGCAGAAATTCAAGAAGGTCTGTTTAAGATCATTAACCCTGTTTTTTACAGAGTTTCAAACAGCAACTGTGCCATTAAACTGAGAGCAAATGGACTCCCAAGAACTGCTTATAAGTCTGTGTGAGGGTATCGCTAGCAGGACAGACCTGCCTAGCTCTTGCTAACTTGTGCCCAGGCTAATGCTGCCTTCCTTGGTTTTGTTTTCTTCAGGCTGTGGAGAAGCTGGTGCAGGGAGCAGAGAGTGGCTGCCACACGGAGAAGGAAAGACAAATTGTCTTGAACTGCTGTCGACTCCTCACCCGTATCCTGCCTTACATCTTTGAGGATCCAGACTGGAGAGGTTTCTTCTGGTCAACTGTCCCTGGGGCTGGCCGAGGAGGGGTCTGTATCTTGTCACTTATTCTTCTTTCTGGAGGGTGATGGGGAGGCTGCAGTGAGGAGACACTATGTGTATTTGGGGGCAACTTTATTCCCATTATTTCTATGTGGTTAGAAATTAGGTGACACTTTCTAAGTTCTTTCCCTTCCTTTGGTTCTTACTGCATCTTCTGGATATTTCACTTGTGTGTGTAGCTGTAGGAGAGCACTGATATGTGAGGAAAGGCTTCTCCGGTACAACTGGAGGTACGAGTCCTAGTGAATATGAGAGCTGTACTGAAGGCTGTATGACTTTCTTAGACTGAAATGTTCTTGTTCCATTAATTACAGTTGATTTAAGTTTCAAATCAAAATGCAACAGGGTGTTGTTTGCGCTGATTTTACAATGTCGCATTTAAAGTGAACAGTGCCAGAGAAGCTCTTGGCATCATGACTCAATACCTTGCTTATGAGCTGAGTGATACAGTTTTAGCCAGGGGACCTAACCTGGGAGATGAAGCCCACAGCTGAGCAAGAGTGGTGAAGGAGTGGTTTTGTTTCTGGCTCTGTCAGTGAAATACATAACCCCGGGGAGTATATCAGCCTCCTCACATTTCTTTGTCTGGAGAGCAAGCACAATAGGGCTCTTTTGCATCTCTCAGAGGAATGGGGTGAAAGTGCTTTAGGATCTTCTGCAAATAGGAGAAATAGCAGCACTGAGAGCACAGCTGAGTTATACCAGGAGTATGTATTTGCCTGCTTGCTCCTTCAGCTGCTCTGTGCATAGAGAGCCCGCTCCTGTGAGTTTCTGATCTGCAGATCAGTGTGGCTGTACTGAACTATGTGGTTCTCCTGAGTCTAAGTGCAGTGCCGTGTCTTTGGGGACAGTTATGAAGGGTTGGCAGTGGTTGGTACAGTATAAACTGGCACCTTTTGCTGTCTCTGCCTGTCACCTCTAATCTGCTTTGCCTGAGGACACATCAAAAGGAAGTTCTAGGTGATGACTGTGGAAGTCTTTGCTAGTTCTGCTTTGTGATTTGTGCTATTGGGAGGATGGTAGTTGTCAGTCCTATCATCCCTGCAGGGGCCAGGGAGTGCTGGTGAGGCTTAACAATGGAGGAACTTGTTTTGGGAAGGAACATGCAGCGGTGCCTGGTGCTCTGATCCAGCCAGGCTGCTGTTATTCCTGTTTTTCCACTTTGTTCAGCACCTAGAAAAGAGTTTCTCAGCCTCAGAGTGGTAGAGTCACCCCAAGGTGATCCAGCCCAGTCCACATGGGCTGTGTTGGGGAACCCTCCTGAGTGTAGGTGGAGCTGTTTTGGTTTGGTGTGCTCAGTCATTTAACCACATGCATTTAACCTGTAAGGCTGGGATAACAAATACATCCCTGAGATGTTAGGGAAGCTGGGATCACATCTAATCAGGTTTGCTGTCTGGTGGCTGATTTCTGTCTGGGAACTGAAGATGATGGTATGCCTGGACTCTCAGTAAATATCTCTGTGATTATGCTTCACCTGCTTCATGATGGAATGATGGATGGCAGAGCTTCCTGGAGCCATGACTCCTCCCTCCTCTATGGGAGTCTGTACTGTGTTCAGATCTAGTAGTTTGTTGTGTGTCACCATTTTGGATGTGGTGGTACTGCAGCCTGCAGGGACATTTTTTCTGGCAGTCCAGATACTCTTAGTAAAGATCACTCTTGGAAAAGAAATCCCCTTGGACCCTAATGGTTGTCATTTCACCTCTGACTGTGAGCACAAGTCAAAGCATCTTTGCTGGCTCAATCCATCCTCTCTGTGCCTGTTCTTACATCCGGGCTCTGTTTGTGGTATCCTCCCTGCTGTCACCAAGACAGATTCAGAGCCACACAGACCATTATCTCCATAGCTGCCTGCTGTGATTGAAGAGCTGTGTGTTGTGCTCAGGCTGACAGAGACCTGGCTGAGGTAGATAAGCTCCTGCCATTCCTGCTCTCTGCCTTTCCCTCCAGCACCAGTGTGTAGTGGGAAGGCCTCCCAGGCAGGATGCTCTTTGACAGGCAGGATCTGGCAAGGTTTCCCGTGGCAACAGCTGCAGAGGAGTAGCCATGCGTGCTTGGAGAGATTTCTTTGAATGCTGGAGATGGCACAATCCTCTCTGCTGTTGTGCTTGCTCTGCCGAGGCAGGCTGGGGCGGCCCCTTGCCTGATGCACACAGCCTCACCCTGTTCTGTCACCTCCAGCTTTGGGCAGCCCATGCAGAAAGAACTTTGAGGGATTTTTTACCTTATTGCTGCTGGTTGGCTTCTCCCTATTGCTGTCTCCATGCACCATCCAAATCACCCTCCTTCACGAATGTAAAACCCTCTTCTCTGTCAAAGCTTCTCTTTCCTTTTGTCTTCAATAAGCCAAGCCACGTGGCAAGGTGTACCCAGTGCTACTTTTCTTTTTCCCTGACATCTCCAGGCCCTTGTATGCTCAGTTTGCTGTCATTAAAGAGCTTGTTCCTGTTCAGTCAGCACCATCTGGGGGGAAATTTCTGTCCTGTACTGTCTGGGTTTTTGTTCCTTTGTTCTTTTGTTCCCTCCTGTTCCTGTGTAATGTCTTACCTCTCTGTGTGTTTTTGGAGAGTGTATCTTCTTGTGCTGTGACATACTGGTGTTACTGTGTGCTCTTTGCTCACCCTGAACTGACAATGCTCTCCTGTTTGTCACTTCAGGGAGATGAAGATGATGAAAATGCCCGGCCACTGGCCGAGTCCTTGCTACTTGCTGTCACAGATCTGCTCTTTTGTCCCGACTTCACTGTGCAGAGCCACCGGAGGAGCACGGTGGTGAGTTGGAAGTTCAATCATGAGATTATCTGCATAGAGGCAGATTAGCTGCATGGTGGGGGGGACCCTGGGAAACCCCAGCAGCTTCCTGCAAGCCTGCAGGCAGGAAAATACAGATTTGCTGAACTTGACCCTACAGTGAGTAATATTGATCATCATTTTGGGTTCATGGTATGGTGTTTGTGCCTTCTAAAACAGATGTTCTGGGGATGAGTCTCAAATGGAGTGGCTGGCAACTGCTCCCACACTACAGCTTAAAACCTGAGGAAAAGGTGGTTATGCTGGCAAACATTTGCTCTTCTGTTGTTGCCAGCAGAGCAGAGACCTTTAGCACCTTGTTCCTCTCTCTGGCAGTTTGGTGCATTCTGGGGCAGGAAGCAGCTGTTTGCCTGCTTACATGTGCTGTGATCTGAATGAGTAGATGGCCTCTGTTGTGTCTTTCCACCTCTCCTCCTTCTTTGTATTGTGGCAGCAAAGACATTTAAATATGTTCTGATCCTTGTGGTGACTGTCTGTACCTCAGAGGAGTTTCCTGAAGCAGGGATCTCCTACCAGGTGTGCTAAGAACAGAGAACAGATTGTGGTGCATCTCCCTCCTTTCTCCCTGCAAGTGACTCTCATGTTTTTTTGTAGGTTCAGTCTATAAACAAAAAAAAACAGTTCTCCTTTTTGGGATAGATCTGACACAAACGAAAAATGAGCATGCTAAACCATGGTGTGTTTGATGGCTGCAAAATTCTGTGACAAATCTGAGTACTAAATTGATTGCTTGAGGGTTCTGAGAGAAGAAAGAGAGTTGAAAGAGAGTTGAAATCTGTCACCTGCAGCTGAAGGGGCAAGGCTGGATCAGAGCTACCCATGTGCTATGAGTAAGTGGTGCTGAAACAGATGGACTTCCTGTCCAGTGCTGTCACCTGGGATGGATTGCACAAGTCAGGGTGACAATGGATTTTCCTGGGAGAGCCTCCCCCCACCACTTGCACCTGTGATTTTTCCCTTTGCAGCAGCCAGACTGGTTTTTCAGGATTCTGGGCAGCTGGAATTAGACACTGAGGTTGTGAATGATTTATGTTCCTTGCTGCTGGCTGCCCGTCTGCTGGCTGCAGCCTCCGTAGTCTTTGCTGAGCTGACTTTTCCTCTCTGGGCTTGGTCTGACTGCAGCTTAAGAGCAGAGAGATGGGTACCACCATCTTCTGTTTATGACACAGCAGCATGTGGCCCCAGAGATACAGGTCGTGGTGGATGTTGGCTGAAGTACCACTGAGTAAAGAGGAAGAACTGTGAGACAATGGGCAAAGGAGACACAGGACTGACCCATGTTCCCACTGAAGTTAGCCCTAAAATTATGGCTGGAAATGTGGGCTCCCTCCATCATGCATAGTACTTTTATCTCTTTTATCCCTTGCTTGCTAAGGCTGAGCTCTTGGAAGATATCAGCACCTGCTTTTTCAGGCCTGGCGGGAGCTTTTGTACAGTTCAATTGTCTGGGTGTTTCTCTGCTGGTTTTTTTCTAGAGAGAGGGGCTGAACTGCCTTGGATGTACCACCATTGCTGCCAATTCTGGCTCCTGCCTTCTATGATTCAACCTCTTATTTCTCCCACAGGACACAGCAGAAGATATCCACTCCATTGACAGCTGTGAGTACATCTGGGAGGCAGGAGTGGGCTTTGCTCATTCTCCACAGCCCAACTACATCCATGACTTGAATAGGTAAGAGCTTCTGCTAAGGCCGAATGGAAAGAAACTGGGCTCAGGAGAGGGAGATGAGCTCTCTTTGCCTCCTTGAGTATCCATGAGTCCCAAGGAGCTTTCTGCTTACTCCTTTCTGAGGTAACAGGACTGGCAACACAGAAAAAAACCCAGCTGACCTTTTGAGTAGCTTTTTGTAATATAAGGTGGGAGTCAGACTGTCTGCAGTAGGAACTGGGTAAACACTGCTGTTCTGGAAATGCCAAGGAGCTCTGTACTGGATTTCTTTTTTGTAAGGCAGCAATTCTGTTTAGCTGTGTGCCAGTGACAGCAGTATGGCTTAGGAAATGAAATGGGATTAGCTCTTCCTCAGAAGGACTTTCTAGATGGGACTGAGTCTTCCTTACATGTTGTTGTTGTGGTGATTGTGCCTCCTATGCCCAGTCCCTGCTCTTGAATGGCTCCAGGCCTTTACTTCTCCTTCCAGGACAGAGCTGCTGAAGCTGCTGCTGACCTGTTTCTCTGAGGCCATGTACCTGCCTCCCTGCTCAGACAGCAGCAACACCAACCCCTGGGTACAGTTTTTCTGCTCTACAGAGAACAGGTGAGGGTAAAGGATGGGGACCAGGGTTCCAGGGGGAGAAATATCTTCAAATCCATTCATGGAGTGTTTTAGTAATGGGTAACCATAGGACTTGTTACCTCCAACATCCAGGGGCTGTTCTTTTACTTTGTCCCTGTCTCATGTGCACCCCACTAGTATTTCTGCTTAGTCAGAAGTGTTCCTCAGCAGCAAAAGGAGAATCTGATCACGGTGCCCACTGGAGTTTGCTGCAGGACTGACTGATCCCTGCCCTGTGGGAAATGGCAGGTCCCCTTCCCTGCTGTTCCCTTGGGAAGGAAGGGGGCATGGTGTTGGTTGCGGATGAATGCCGCCCTCTAGTGAAATTGTACTTCTGGGACTTCCAGCTCCTCAGGTAACACTCACCGTAGGGGAGTGCAAGCCTAGCTGGAGGCTGAAGAAATATAGTTTTGTCTTTCCAGAGGCTAGAGAGCTTTGAGGTCCTTTCCCGTTTTCACATTTTGTGCATGATTCCTCTGGGAGCCCACGTGGCCTTTTTCACCTCCCCTCCCCTCTCAGCTGTAGTCCAGGAGCCCAGCTGGGAGCTGGAGTCTTGGCTCTTGGGTCTGAGCTGCTCAGTCATGGACTGCTGTCACAGGTTAGAAAAAATGATTGTGTTTTTTCAAGGCCCCAGGCTCCTGGGGAGAGAAATGCCTGTCTCTCTCCAAGGCAGTGCCTTTTGTTTCCTGCTGCTGCCTTCTTAGAACATTTTCTCCTCCTCAGACATGCACTCCCACTCTTCACTTCGCTCCTGAACGTTGTCTGTGCCTACGACCCCGTGGGTTATGGGATTCCTTACAATCACCTGCTTTTCTCTGACTACCGTGAGCCGCTGGTGGAGGAGGCAGCCCAGGTGCTGATCGTCACCTTGGACTATGACAGCTCCACCAGTTCAAGTCCCACTGTGGATGGCACAACCACTGGCACAGCCATGGATGATGTGGATGTGAGTGACATGGAATCTGTATTTGCTGCTCTCCTGAACTCACTGGGGTCCTCTCACACCAGCTGGTATTGAATGTTGAGCTGTAGGACCCAGCACTGCTTGTTGAGTAGCACTGCTACTCCCCTTGCAGTCTGCTCTCTCTGTTCCAATCCTGCTTCAGTCCTGTTGTCACTAAAGACATATACATGACCAAAAAACTGGATTTTGATCACTGACTTAAATCAGGAGCATGTAAGTGAAAAGCCCTTGACTTTACTATTCCATGCAGTGCTCTGTCTCTTTGCATTTAAAGCTGGATTATTCAGAGCAGAAAGCCGAAGTGAGAGACCTTGGTGGTTATACTTCAACTTCCTGAATATACCTTGCCTGTAAGGCAAGTAATGCCAGTAAGCATTTCCCTCCTTTTCTTTGAATGCAGCCTCCTGGACCAGACAATCTGTTTGTGAATTACCTCTCAAGGATACATCGGGAGGAGGTAACGTGTTCCCGTCCTGCACTGTTCCCTGTCTGATTTCATGCTGGTTGCATTAGCCCTGGGCCCACCACGGTCTCTTTCCTGATCTGTTGGCAGGATTTCCAGTTCATCCTGAAAGGAGTGGCTCGCTTGTTATCAAACCCGCTGGTCCAGACCTACCTGCCAAACTCTGCCAAGAAGATACAATTCCATCAGGAACTCCTTGTCCTCTTCTGGAAACTCTGTGACTTCAACAAGGTGTGGATCTGCTTCTTGCTGAGCTTCACCCCAGCTTGGTTGTTGTGACTCTGGCTGGACCAAGCCCTGGTGAAGGGCTGTGGTGGGTAGTTGCAGTGGCTCTGGGGTGCTGTGGTCATCAGCCCCACTGATGCAGGGGCTGGGGGTCTGGCTGTAGAGACAGCCTGGGAGAGTGGCTGCAGCTCCTGAAGGTCTGTGCTGGAAGCAGGTTCTGCAACAGATATTATAATAACTCTACAAATAACGCTGGCATTGATGAGGTAGTGCATACACCAGCCTTTCTAATGTTCTTGAGAGACTGATTAACTAGAGATTGCCTGTCCTGAGTCCTGTGGATGGTGCAGGGTATATGCTTATGACTGTCTGAAATCTTCCTTTTCTTCCAGAAATTCCTCTTCTTTGTGCTGAAGAGCAGCGATGTTCTGGACATTCTTGTCCCAATCTTGTATTTTCTCAATGATGCCAGAGCAGACCAGTGTAAGTTGGTTATTTTCAATATTTGGAACAATTTGTGCTTGACAGTTGAGCTAGAATGTTTTTGAGATGCTTCCTCCCTACCAGTTGACAGCATCTTGAATGCATGTTCCTGACCTTCTACAGACATGGAGTGGAGTTGTCCGGTTAATTGGGTTTTAATGTTTGTAAGGGACTAGAAGCAGGACACAGTGTATCCTGCAATATAGGTAAGGGAGATCCTTCCTTAGTATGTGTTAACATTTTGAGTCCTGTTGTTGAAAATTGTGTCCCTGATCCAGTGAAGAGGGAAAAATGACCAATCTGCTTTGCTATGGGAGTAAATCAGGCATAACTCCATCATTGTATAGTGGAGAGAAGTAGTCAGATCTTCACTACTATAATGATAGGTTTACATTTAGAACATAATGAAGAAAAGCATCCAAGACTTAACACTGATAAGACTTAACACAGATGTGCTTGGGAAGGACACTGGTGCTGACAATGAAGGGAGCGCTGTCCCTTATCAGGATGGTTTAGTCTGTGCAGTTTTTTATCAGTCCCGTAGTGTTTCTCCTCTCTCCTCACTGCCCCTCACAGAATTCCACTGGCCTCACTGTGACATGTTTTTCTTGTTGTTTTTTTCTCCTTGCAGCACGAGTGGGCTTGATGCACATTGGGGTTTTTATCCTCCTGCTCCTCAGTGGGGAGCGTAACTTTGGGGTGCGACTGAACAAGCCGTATTCTGTACGAGTGCCTATGGACATCCCTGTCTTCACAGGGACACATGCAGATCTGCTCATCATAGTGAGTACAGCTCCAGCACTTCTTGAACCCTCCTAGCTCCACAAATAATTGTCCACCTTCGATATACTCACCCTCCCTAGACTGGAAGCTAGTCTACTAGCTAGTCTACTACTACTAGCTAGCCCACTGAATAGCTAGGAAGTGTGTGGGATGCACACTGTTAACCTGAGGTGATGTGTCTGGCATGGTGCATATGCATGAGGTGCAATTCCATCTGCATGATATGATCCCAAAGAACAGGACTCTTCATGGTGCTGCACTGCTGTCATGATGGGGTGGGTGCATGCCCTCTACTCTATTGGTAGGGAAGGCAGGAGACCTGGCTGTGTCCCAGGCAACCAGAAGTGTGTGGAGCACATCTGTCAAACAGTGATACCAAGCTCAGCTCTACAGCTTTGGGTTGCTGCAAGTTTCATTGACCTCTCAGTCTGCCCACAACACTGCCTATGAGCAGCTGTGTGCTTTGCAATACAAGCCTCAGGTGCTTCCCTTGTGTCATGTTCTCATTTGCCAGAGAAGAAGCTCTCAGCAGCTTCTGATAAATCTCCAAGAGGAGATTCCTATTAAAAGGAGTAGGAAGAAACCTGCCCACCATAACTGCTCTTGATGTTTTGCTCTTGCATTCCCTGAATCTCAGATAATTTCTCTGTTTTAAATATGCTTAGGACTTCTCTACAGACATGCCAACTAAAGGTGGGAAGGCCGAGATTGTGAATGTCTGAACTGGTTAAAAGGCACTTGAATCTTTCCATGTCTAAGGATATAGTTAAAAATAGGACAAACATTTGAGTTAGAAGTCTGCACTAAAATCAAATGTAAAATGATTAGTTCTGTGGCATTTCAAGCAGCTATCATAAGGGTTCAGAGTAAAAGTCTATTGGAGGTGAAGGCGTCTCTTACTTCCTGGTGGTTTAGTTTTGTCCCAGGCTGCCTGAACATTGTTGAACAGCTCACAGCCAGTTTCTCTTTGTAGTGTTATAGGGCCCTAATCACATTCCCAAAGGATTCCTTGTAAATGAAAGCTCGTACTCCTGGAGCACAAGTCTGCAGTGAGAGCAGCCTTCCCCACCTGTGTAATTGTGAAGCGTGCAGGGCCCTGCCTAGGAAGGAATGGTGTCAGGAAGCTATTAGTGTGGGGGTGGCACTGGTTTTGGTTGAGAGAGTGCTTTCAGTAAGGTGCTGCCTTGCTCAAGAGCTCCTTCCTTCCACAGGTCTTTCACAAGATCATCACCAGTGGGCACCAGCGACTGCAGCCCCTCTTCGACTGCCTGCTCACCATCGTTGTGAACGGTGAGCACTGTGTGGGGGGAGAAACCACAGCTCACAGTGCTCACTCCCCTCTCCCTTTCCTCCTATCTGTGTTCCCGAACACTGGCCAGTGCCTGCTGCTGCAGGGCACTGGCCAGTGCAGATAAAATCTGCCTGCATGGTCAGATGGGGCAGAAGGAGGGACAGCAGAGTCCTGGAGCTCCCTTGGGGAGGCAACAGGACATTTGCCAGCAGGTCTGGTGAGGGTAGTTGGCAGTACTGTCCCTTTCCAGCAGGGAGTGCCACCTCCTCACAGTGGTGATGCTTCCCTTGGACTTAGTGAGTGCCCAGGTGGCTCCAGTTGTGAAGCTTTTCAGGAGGCACAGCAGAGGTGTTGTTTTTAGTGTAAGACTAAACAAAACCCTCTAAAAGCAGCAATGCCTCATTTTACTAGGCAATATCTCTGTTTCATTTGCTTTCTATTTAGAAATGTTTCTGTGGAATCGTTTGGCTCAGCTATTCCATGAGGCTTTCTCAGAAGTGCAAGGGTGGGAAGGTCATAAAAGCAACATTTTTAGTGGTGTATTTTTGAGAATATATACCAAGAACCTTGGTTCTTTCTCTAGTTTTCATTTGCTTTGCCTTCCACAGTGTCTCCATACCTGAAGTCTCTCTCCATGGTGGCTGCTAACAAGTTACTGCATCTCTTGGAGGCTTTTTCCACCACCTGGTTCCTATTCTCTGCTGTCCAGAACCACCATCTTGTTTTCTTCTTGCTGGAAGTTTTCAACAACATCATTCAGTATCAGTTTGATGGTAACAGACTGCTTTATGTAGTGGGTTTGCACTAGTTTAGTCCAAGAGAATGTCAGATGGAAGTTCAGAGGAAGTCCAAGGAGATGAGAGGAGGTGAGAAGTGCAGAAATGAGCTACATAGGACTGAGAAGTTGGGTTAGTAGATAATCAGCATTGGGTCCTGGCCCAGGCAAATTTGGTTAGAGCAAAATGAGATGGCAGCTAGTTATCAGCATAACCTGAGCCCTCCTGCAGAAGGTGAGATGCACAGAGAGGAAAAGAAACATAAAGTGAGTGTGTAACATGTAAGTTGTGACTGGCTGGATGTTGCTGTGAAACTGCTCATGTTGCTCAGCAGTGTAGGTGATGGGAGAAAACAACTTTTAAGTGCCTCTCAGTTCTGCTTTGGCACTTCTCTGGGGCCTGAAGACCAAACCACCTCATCCAAAGAAAGTTCTGATATTTGCTACTTTCCAGGAAATGCCTTATGCTTTCCCTGTTAATAGCATGACAATCTTTTACCTAATAAATAATAAAGTCCCTAAGCCCGGTCAAAAATTAGTGTTTTGCTTTAAACTTGCAAATCAAGAATGGCCATTCTGCTTCCCTGATGGAAATCTTGCATGTGGCAATTGCCAAATCCAAAAGCAGACTTTGTGGGTGTAATTTGTGTTTTATATTAGAGGATGGTTTCATTCTGTTCTGTGCCATCTTGCAGGCAGTAAGAATTCTGGCCTTTTGGCTTTGCTGTTTCAAGCCTGTGTCTCCTCAAAATGTCCTGATTTGTTTTGTGAGTTCTTTTGAAGATGGAAGAATGTTGAACTTTGGCTAGTAACCTTTTCTTCTAAAATAGATACTAATACATGGTTCAAACTGTCCTTTTTCTTCTCAGCTGTTTGAATATCCCTCACCAAGCCACTTCTTGTCAGCTTTCCAGCCTAGGGAGGATTTCACTGAATTTTCTGTAGTGTTTTGTAATGGATAAGAGGATATTGAGCTCTGCTCTTTTTTCCCTGTGCCACTGCCTTTGTGGGTGAGAGCAGTCAGGCTTTGTGTACCCAGCGAGCTGTGCTGGGTTGTCAGAGCTCTTTGAGCCTTACTTCTCTGCTCATTTTGTTGCTGTGATTCCCAGGGAACTCAAATTTGGTCTATGCTGTTATCCGCAAGCGGAATGTCTTTCACCAGCTGGCCAACCTGCCCACGGACTCCCAGTCCATCCAGAAGGGGCTGCAGCGCAAGAAGAAAACCCCCGAACCCATTTCTCGCACCAACTCCCAGGACGGGGTCTCCATGGAAGGGTCACGTCCTGCTGCCCCTGCTGAGCCAGGGACCTTGAAGACCAGTCTGGTGGCTACTCCAGGTGAGCTTTAGTTTACCTTTGGGACAGGAGAGGTTTGTTTTCTCTGTGGGATATGGTGTGGACTCACCCTTTCACTGGGTGTGGAGAGATTAAGAGTTTACATTTGTGAATAAGTTAACTAACTGCCTTTCAGTGTGAGTTTCAGATCAGTTGGCCCAAGCTGATCACAAACAAACTGCCTTGAGTTTCTGTCCTCTCGGACTTAGTGTCCACATGACCATTTGTCCTAATCTTGACCTGTTGCCTCAGGTTAACTCTATCCATGTGAATCTGTGTTCTTCCTCCTCAGGGAGCATTTTCGTAGAGAAAAAGTCCTTTGGGGTTGTGAAATCAAAGCTAAATCTTGCTTCTCCTGTTGAAAGGGGAGCTTTTCCAATATCAGCAGAGGCACAGGGTGTCTGTGCATAGTGGGGCAGAGAAGAGCCCTCTGCTTTTAAACCTATTTAATTAACTTGTGTTTCTGAGCTTTTCCTCTTTTGAACACAGGGATTGACAAGCTCACGGAGAAGTCTCAGGTGTCAGAGGATGGGACCATGCGTTCACTGGAGCCTGAGGCTTCCCAGCTGTCACCAGAGGGAAACCCACCTGCAGCCCTGAGTGATGGGGAGCCCTGGAGTGGGGTAAGGCTGGACACTGGTGTGCAGGGAAGGTCTAGGTGTGAAGTGAACAAAAATGAGGGGTTAGAAGAAGAGGTCTGTTGGCCCACTGAAGAAGGGCATAGCATTAAAGGCAGTGTGCACCGTGCAGGGTGCTGGGACACAACATGGTCCAGAAAAGCTGTTGCATCATCTTGGGTGTTTCATGTTTATGCTGTGACACAAGAGCTGGGGCACTTGAGTGAGCTTTCTCCAACATGAAGACTATGACAGAACAGTGAGTACAGAATTGCCAGAGGATGTCCATGAAACCTCCTGATCCTGATGTTTCCTCAGGTTCTTATTGCTGCTTCTTTTTCATCTCCCTTGGCATGGAGAGCTCTACCAGCATCTTTTAACTAGCTGGTGCTGTGAACAATATGTTCCCATGAAGGCTGGGCTGAGGGGCTGCCCTCAGAGTGGCCTTGAATAAATTGGAATGTAAAGAAATCCCACATACTCCAAGACCAATTTTACTTACCCTTCCTGGCCTTGCCTGGTACCAGGTGAAGCCTGTGGCCAGTGAGACATCTTAAGTACACAATTATGTTGTCATTAAATGAGATCTTGACTGAGAACTTGTGGAAGGTTTTCTTCTTCCAGCAGCCCGTGAAACATAATCATGGGTCTTTCCATCTGTGTCCAGCAGCTGGCTCAAGCTGTTCCCCAGCCGGAAAAGCACTGGCACAGCTCTACCCCATGCTGGCTGTTTCTGGTTGAGAAGGTGACGAGTGAATGAGTCCATTTATGTGGAGCTGCAGGGTGGCTGTTGGAAGGAAGTGCTATGCCCATTTGTTTTGTAGAAAAGTCAGCTCCATGCTGTAGCAGTGAATGGTCAGGGAGCATTGCTAAAGGAAAAAGCGTCTCTGTTTTCACCTTGTGCAGAGGTTGACAGGGATTTTAGAGGGTTATTTCCTTCCCTCCTTCCCACCATTAATATGGAAAGCAAAGTTGAGTGTGTCATTCCTCAAGAGGCAAGAGTTATTAGATAGGAGTTGCTGGGAGCCTACCCTTGGAAAAATGCTCTTTAAGATATTCCAGAATGGACACAAAAATCCCAGAGATACTCAGTAGACAGAGGCTGAAAAATCTGTGGCCCTTAGTTATATCATCTCTATGCCAAAAGAAAGAAGCAGGCCTCTGAACAGTCTCTTGTCAGTACTGTTTTAACTCTGTCACTGTGGATTATTCCAGCAGAGTGTCAACAATGGTGACTGGAGCTGTGACCTTCCACAGGGTGCTCCAGCTTCATTAAATATTGCCACTGTCTGGGTGAGAGCACATGGGTTTGGTGAATGAAGGTCGAGTGGGTTTGACATGTTCTAGAGACAGGCTGAGCTGTCTTTCCCAGTAGTGGTCTAGAAAATCTGGGGAGAATATCAGCAGAAAATGGATTGTATTTCTTACTCTTAAGTGTGATTTGCATTTGTTTGTTTTTATTTGTTGAAAATAATGTTTATTGATAGGAGGCATCACATTCCTGGCGGGATCGAAGGCGTCTTTCTAGTGCATCCTCCAGTGGACAGTGGACTCCAACTCCAGACTGGGTAAGGGCATCTGGACACAGGAAATAAATAACGAGAAAGAATTGTGGCAGAAATACCTCACACTCCCTGCCCCTTCCCTTCCCTGCCATCAGAGGCTTTCCTAGAGCAGCATTTCCTCACAGGCACTTGAGGTCAAAGCTCCAGAACTTTAATTTACTGACATCTGCAAAGAAATATTTTATTTACCTGTTTCAAACCAATGCCCCACTGGTCTTATTGGATGCCTCATAATTCTAGTGCTCCAGGATTTATTGTATTGCTCCTGTGCACTCAGTTCACCCACCAGCTTTGTGATTATTGTAAACTTCATTTGTTGCAGAGATTGTGGAGACAGCTGTAAAAACCTGCTAATGCAGTGTACTGATTTCCCTGCTGTTTTCCTACCTACAGGTGATGTCTTGGAAGTCAAAGCTCCCCCTGCAGACAATCATGCGGCTCTTGCAGGTGCTGGTCCCTCAGGTGGAGAAGATCTGCATTGACAAGTAAGGAGATTTTTGGAAAGGAAGGGCTGTGTGGTGTTTAAGGAGCAATATGAGGTTGGCAGAATTTGAATTTGGAGGGCCTCTAAGGGAAGCCTTGTAAAGTTTAATCGAAAGCATCCGGGGCTCAGCAGAGTTGTTACTTGCCTTGCCAAACATCTTGTTTGTCTGATCCCTCCTCCACTCTGTTTCCAGAGGAGAGGGGGTGTGTTCTCCTGGGCCACGGCTCAGTATCTGTGTTTGTTTAAGCTGGTCCTTCGTGCTGCAGCAGTTTTGGAAGTATCTGTGGGACATGCTAAGGATGTTCCTGGTCTGTATCTTGGCAGGGGTCTCACGGATGAGTCGGAGATCCTCAAGTTCCTGCAGCATGGCACCTTGGTGGGGCTGCTGCCAGTGCCTCACCCCATCCTCATCCGCAAGTACCAGGCAAACTCGGGCACTGCCATGTGGTTCCGCACCTACATGTGGGGAGTTATTTATTTGAGGTAAACCAGCGGGGTGCAGTCTGGCTTGGTCTTTTCCAGACTTTTGGGAGGCCTACAGAGAGAATTGCATGTCCTCAGCCAGCCCTGGGTTATCCCATATTTACAGGATAGAGGGAATTTGTTCCCTTGGAAGAGACTGGGGTGTATCAGCTGCTCCAAAACTTTGAGTGGGTGATGTGAAGGGGGTTGTTCTGGGAATGCTGCTTGTTTGGGAACTGGCAGCAGCAGGGAATAGAAAAGCTGCCCAGAGGGTCTGGTGCAGAGATTTTATGCAAAGCTCTGGCTTTGTGGGATGTTGTAGATACTGTCATCCCTGTAAGGTGCAGTTGTCTCTCAAACAGTGATTTCCTTTTATGCAAAGCTGAAGGCACACTGTGCAGCCAGCTCCTGTAATCGTGGCTGTGAGATTTGAATTCTATGTAACTGGCCACAGGGAGTAAAGTGGCTCTTGTCTTTCTCTCTCAGGAATGTGGATCCCCCGATCTGGTATGACACAGATGTTAAGCTGTTTGAAATTCAACGGGTCTGAAGAGAACACTTACCTCTACTGAGAGAAATACACTGGATCTAAGGACTGTGGCGTGCTGCTTCATCACAGCTATTCTTGCATTTCACGTCCAGCTGAGAGACCAAAAGGACAATCACTTCATTTACCTCCCTGTCATTTAAAGCTTTAATCGGGACCTGCTTGGGCATCCCTCCCCCCAGCTCACTTCTCTTCCCTCACCCTTCACCACGAACCTTGAGTTAAAGATATCTAAGGGATTGTCCATTGTTGTGGTTGCACTAGAAATCAGACTGTTCTTAGCTCCTCTATTACTCTTTTGCTTCTGGATGTGGTTTGGAAACCAATCTGACCCTGTCCTTGCCCTGGTCAGAGTCAGCATTTAATTGAAAAAGACTAGCTGTAAATTGGGTGCAAAGGGAGAAGCTGCTATTGCTGCAGGAGACAGGGTTTGGAAACTGCAGTTACTTCCATGTAGCTCTATAAAGTTTCCAGGGCATCCCTTCTGGCTGCAGGTGTCTCCCTGGTGTCTCAGTTGCATATAGGGAAGTCTTTCCCACCTAAATGAAAGGAGAAGATGTCGAAGGAGAACTTTATGTCTCAGTTCTGAATGTCTCTAGTCCTTTCCTGGAAAGCTGCTTGATAAGTTTTGTTGGTGTGGCTCAGAAGTTTTTCCTCGGCTTCCAGGCCCAGCAGCCTGTCCTTCATGGTGGACTGTTTCAAAGGAGCCTGTCTTGCTTTTAAAAGCCTTGTTTAATCCATGTGGGCACACAGGGAGGAAGGGACTGGCTCACTGAGAGCAAGGAGAAGAGACCTGACTTAAACTCTTCTAAGTCTTCTCCCACTGGCTGAAAGGACACCGTCACCTGGGTTTGAAAGGAACCATATCCTTCCATCTTTGCCTGGCAGGCTGATGCAATGCAGGGAGCAGAAGGGTCTTTTGCACACTGCTGTTAAGGCAAGGGTTTGAGGGAGGCACTCAGGGAAGTTGTAGGAGGAATTTGGAAGTTGTAGGAGGAAAAGCATCTCCATGTCAGTAGGGAGTGGAGAGTGCTGAGGCAAAGTTGAATTCTTCAGGGCATTTTGCTTATTGACCAAGTTATTGGATCTTGAATGTACTGTGTCCCAAGCACATGTAAATTTTGGGAAGCCAGAATGGAAACTGGTGGGAGATCCGCTGTTGCTGGCTTGGTTCAGCATTGTGGGGTTACACATTGGTGAGTGGAGACACCCTGGGGTTTGAGTCAAATTTTATGTTTTGATGGGAGGAGCTGATGTCTTAGACCCACGTGGTCTTTAGGCGATGAAATGTGAGGGGTCCTGTCATGAACTGAGACCTTTCCATCAAAGCATAATCCTTGGTGCTCTTTTATTCAGGCTCTTGGCAGGATTGCTGGCCATGAGCTGTTTGCCACAGGTTAGACCCAGTGGCATCACTGCATGGAAACAGGTCTGTCACATTACGTACAGGGACAATGTGACACACACTCTGTGACTTGTAACCCTGGCCTAAGCTTCACAGTTGCAGTGGTAACAGCATGACCATCCTCTCCCAGAGAGCTGCTCCAGTGTGCTGCTGGCTCCCACTGGCCTGTAGTCAGGTGGTTTCCTCCTCTGGGCACTAAGAGAGAATGGAGTCCCAGGCCAGTAGAAAGTGAAATAAAATCGGAACAGTTTTCTGAAGGATAAGAAATATGTGAAATAGAGAGAGGTTATTCCCCCACCTGCCTCCCATCTCCAGCCCACTTCACCACCCAGCACTACTCCCATCCTGACCCCACCTCTGTTCAGGTGTAAACAGGGTGAGGGCTCTGTTTCACTTGGAGAATCTCATGTATAAGAATGTGATTTGGTGGGGCCAGACTGATTGTATGGCACTCGCACCTCAGCTGGAATGGGGCCTCCCGTGTCCCATGTGCTTTGCCTCTTCCCTCCCATGGATCTGCTGGTTCTCATGATCTCTTCCGTCCTCTCTTTTCTGCTTTATTTCTTTGTGAGTTCCTCTGGAAGCCTTTTTGTTTGTTTCTTGGTGTTTGGAGTCTGATCCTTGTTCTGTGGAAATCAACTTGCACTGTAAACTCTTTGCTTACTTATGGACAGAAAGATAAAGATTAACTGAAACATGCACTTGGGTACTTTTTTTTCCCCCTCCCGCAGAGGGAGGTTTATAATCTTATTTGTTTTATGTGGAGGTGATTTGTGCCACTAGGGGACCATGGGCTGGCTTCCTCTGCAGTGGTAATTTTTTTTATAATCAAAAATGAAGATTTGACTCTTGGAAATGAGCCTGAATTGTGTGGGTTTGGCCATTTCTGTGTTTATAGCATCATCAAAGATCAAACAGGATCAAGTCTCTTGAGTTAGTGAACAATGTGCTAAAGCCTTTGTGCAGTTGAGACCTGAAAAACAGGCACCCTGGCCCTGGGGGTTGTTAGGAAAGGACATGGAGGGCCTTGACTGTTTATCTGATCTGTGGTGGCTGTAGGTGAGAGTTGGAGCTGGTGGGCTTCATTCCTGTCCATGCTGATCGTGTCTTCAGTCATGTATTCAGTGTTCATTCCAAAGTCACCTGCTCTGTGAAAGCTCAGTAACTTAAACCAGTGTTTTATCCATTAAACTGGATAAAATCCAAGTCATGGTTTGCCCACAAAGTGCCATCTCTCCTTGTACCCAGGCCGTCAATCACTACGAAGAAGATTTGAAGTCAGACCTTAGCATGTATGTCCTGTGGATCCCATGGTACAAACACTGACATGAGAATAATAATTAACTTGATTGGAGCCTAATTTATCCAGCTGTTATTTCTCATGACATATTTCTGTTGACATGGGCCCAAATACAAACACTTACTGGGCAAAGTTCATGCTCATGCAATCAGTCTCACTTAGAGTTTTACAGAAAAGTGCTATCACTGTCTGAATGCTGAATCCTCACTGTTACTGTCTTGAGAGAGTTTGCTTTACTAGGGAATCCCAGAAAAACCCCATAAATAGGCTCTAATCCTAAACCCACACTGATCCTGGGATTCATTTACAAAGGAACAGAAGCAATAATGAGAATGCCTTTTGTGCCATGCTTGGGTAAGGGTCATGACAGATTTTGATTGATTATAGAGCAGGCCTGCTCTTAAATCTCATAGAATCCCAGAATGGTTTAGGTTGGAAGGGACCATAAAGCTTATCTGCCATGGGCAGGAATTCCTTCCTCTAGGCCAGGTTGCTCAGAGCCCCATACAATCTCTGAATGTAAGAGCAATTTAAGCGAGTTGACCTTGAGCCCACTGAGCGCAGAGCAGACCCAGAGATTTCACAAGACACACATGAGAATTCAATCTCTTTATTTTGGTTCATCAGGCTCTGGATTTGGGACCCACAGCCACAAGCCCCTTGCTCTCCCACGTGCTTTCAAAGCAAGCATCCCTATGGAACACATCCCAATGGGTCTTTGATCAGGCAGCACTGCAGCCACCTTCCTTTGTGCATGATGACCTCAAGAAAGGTTTGTGGGTGTGCAAGGCAGCAGCAAGGGCCAACATGTTGGGGTGGGGAAAGATTCACAGGATGTGGCAGTGGCTTGCTCTTGAACTAGCCCTGTGTACAAGGATGGGACCTTGGCTAGTCCACACCAGTGATAACATCATCCGTGCTGTGTAAAGATCACCTGCAGTGCTTCCCTAGTGATTCCCACCTGAGGCTCTAGGAGTGCCTGCAGGAAGAAGTTGTGTTTATTCTCAGTAAGGCAAGGTGATGTTATAGCTTTTATTTTTTGATTGCTTTTGATTTTCTGAATTGGTGCAGAGCAGTCTTCATTGCTTTTGCTGAAGGCTGCCCTTGCATTCTTTTATCTGGAAGATCTCAGTAGGAGTTGTTGAAGTCCCATTTGCTAAACAGCATCCACTGGCAGACTGCTGACTGCATGTGTGATTCCTGAGAGCAGTGAGAGTTTGTTTATGGGCTTTGAGTCTATTCTCTACGGTGGAAAAGGATAATATTAAAGAACCTCTTCTGAAATTCATAGTGATGTTGTACAAGAAGTCCAAGCAGAAGCTGAAGGGAAAAAGTCTTAGAAGCTGTCATGTGTTTATCTACTGCTTATGCATCTTTGTTCAGCACCACTGATTCTCCCCAGCCCCTGGGGTGGGGGTCCAGCTTGGCTCAGGCTGTCACATAGACCTCCAGGAGCCCCCCGACTGAGTGCATGCGGTAAAACATACCCAAGGGGAGTCCGAAGTTCACGATCACAAACCAGGTGGAGTAGCCGTAAAATGACCTTTCCATTCCATTCTCGAAGATGGGGTGAGCCCCAAATGTGGGCATGACCCACAGCTGGAGAGATGTGAGGGAAAGAAACACAAGTCAGAGGATGACAAACTGTCCCCTACTTGCACCCTAATCTCAGCACTGGGTCAAGAGTTGCAGGAATATTTCAGGAGTACCACAGTAGTCTCCTTGCCAGGGAAGAGAAGGAAAATTCCATAGTTATGCTGTTGACTCCTTGCTGTAATTCAAATCCTGTTGAATCCCTGGAAACCTAAAGACAGCCCCATTCTGCCCCAGCCTGCTTCTCCTTCTACAGGGTTTCATTGTTTCCCTGGGCAATAGGTTTTCACTGGATTAAGGCTGCAGTGTTGATTCAAGATCCCAGACCAGAGTGTACTTTATTGGGTGAGTTTCAAGCCTGGAGACTCATGTTTACAGAGACTTAATGCTGGTGCCTGACATTTTCTTTCACATTTCTCATGAAACACCCTTAATGAGCCTAGTGGGGTTTTTTTTAGAGGCTAAAATCTTGGCCAGTAAGGATTTATTAGCTGTCTCCTCCCTGCACCCATGAAACACAGTAATACTTGACTCTAAGGGTAAAAGAGAGACTTTCTAATTATGAGGGTGGGGTATTATCAGCAAAACCGGTCTTGACTTGCCTCACCAGTAGGTTGAGACTTGGTGGGCAAAGGTTTTCTGTTTGGAATACAGGAAAACAAAGAGATCACGTCTGTGTCACAGGTCACCGTGGCTCAGCTGGAGCTGTGACAGAGCAGAGAGCACAATACTTACTATGATGTTGCACAAAGCCAGGAAGAACGAGATCTCCCTCAATACTCTTCTCTTCCAGCTCAGATGAGAGTAGGTATGGATGTAGGACAGGGAAGCTTTCCGGATCTCCTGTCCCAGCTCCAGCACGCTCACTCGTCTCTGGCTGTAGGCTTCACGATTCTGCTCTTCTTTAGTGTCTTCCTCCTTGCCAAGAGATGTCTGGTTGTGCTCCTGTTTGCTGCTCAGCGTGGTCTCCTCTTCCCCAGGCAGCTCTGCAGCCACTGTGTGCTGCCCGGAGCGTCCGGCATGTTTGTCCTCAGCTGCTGCTACAACGTGCCGCCGGTGGAGCCCATCGATGACAAAAACATTTTGGGTGATGTTCTGAAAGATGAGGAGGACAGAGTAGGACAGAGCGAGGCTGTTCAACAGGTCGCTGGGGTTGGTGGCCACCAGGGCCACAATGGAGAAGTAGGACATGCCAATTTGGCCAAGGGCCGCCCCCATCAGCAGGACCACATCCAGGCTGCGGGTTGGGTTCTTCAGCGTGTCCAGCTCCTTTTTTTCCAAGGCGTGGATGATTGTCCCAGTCACGGCACCCACACTCATCAGGGGCAGGAGCACAATGTAGTAGGAATAATAGATCACAAAGACCTGGTGGCTGGGGACCAAGCTGGTGACCTGGATCTGGTACATCATGAAGACACAAGCCCCAATGATTACAGCACTGGTGCCCAGCATTGGCCCAAAGACCACCCCCTGGAGCTTGAATTTGGGCTTGGTGTTTGGGATGTGGTCGTGGCTGATGCGTCTCCCCACGTTCTTCCACATGACGTAGAGCACGGAGCAGCAGACCAGGCAGTACTCGGTGTTGAAGGGGTAGAGCAGGATGTAGCCCTTCTGGAAGACCTCGCAGATGGTCGTGTTTGGGCATGTGCACAAGGCAGTCTTGTTGCCTGAAGCATGAGAAGAGGAAGGTAACAATCAAGAGAGAGATGACCTGGATGTCATGGCTGTCTTTGGGAGTTTCTTGGGTGCAGGCACAACATGTGTGTCTGTGCCTCAGAAACAGGGATCAGAAGGAAGTTATATGGCTACTGTTCAGTCCTAAAGGATATGAGGATTCAGAATAACAGCTTAGCTAATGTATTTTCCTACCTATGGTCAACACCATAGGTGCTGGATGAGGGACTCCTCTTCCTTCACAAAAAAGCCTTCTCTATTTCTCCCCCTGGAATATTAGATTCCCCTTTCTTCCTCTATATCCTCAGAAAGAAGACCACAGCAATTACATAAGCCTTTTCTAGTCTGGCAATCTTGTGCTTGCAGTTAATAGGAAAAAGTGAGCAAAAACGCTAATTTATGGTGGGCTTTTCCTTTCCTAGCCCTCAGTTTCAGGGTTTCACAGCAGATCCCCTCCCTCCAGGTGAAGATCTCCCCTTGCAGCCCATTTCCTCAAGACAACCTCCAATACTAGGGAAGTTGCAACATTAGGGAGAACTGGAGATATCTGAATCACTGAGACCCAGAGGCTCCCCAGAGAAGTGCACCAGCACCAAGCCTGAGTTCAGGATGCATTTGGACAATACTCTGGGGCACATGGTGGACTACTTGGGGATGGTCTTGTACAGGGCCAAGAACTGGACTTGCTGATCCTTGTGGGTCCCTTCCAACGCAGTATATTCTGTGATTCTGCGGTTCTGTGAAATGTTTTTCCCTAGAAGTCACCTGTGTCAGCCTAACACCAATGGGGATGTGAAGAAGGAGCCTTGCCTGTGAATCGCTGCTCCACCTCGCGCAGCTGAGACTCGATCTCCACGTGCAGGGTGTCGTTGGTCACGGCCAGGAGCCAGAGAAGAAGGTTGGTGGCTATGGTGACCATCAGCCCACACCTGGGAGGAGACACGGGACTTGTACAATGTTTGGAGATCGTTCACAGCCAGTGTGGCCTTCCCCCTTCGCTGGCCCATGCACAGATTTGAGCACACATGGGGTGTTTGTGCCCACTCTACCTGAGGCCCATGGGGTGTGGCTTTGCATAAACACATCTGAGCATATTCCCACTTGCCATTTACAAAGGAGCAGGGCAGGCAGTGCCTGGTGAAACTGGCCTAAGCTGTACATCTCCCAGTAATAGGAATGGGGAGACCCTCCTCCCCCATCCTCCGGTCTGTGAGCTGGTCCCTCAAGACAGGCAGCAGGACGATGTTTGGGAGGAAGGAAGAAGCTCTGCAGCATTCCAAAGCACAAAGGAAAACTGAAGGGAGCTGGTGAGCTCAGTTCAGTGGAGGGAGGATAGGTCTGAACAACGCATAGTTTGGTTCTTGTGTCACCCAAAACACAGGGTCTGTGTAGGATCAGATGAACACATTTCTAGTAGGACATCACAGGCATAAAGGAAATCACAATGGACAACATAGGCAAAAGGAAAAGTTTCTTTAGAGCAGTGGAAGGCATTTTTTGTCCTTGTTTTTTACCTGGTGAAGTTGTGCTGGACTTGAATGCAATCCTTAGAGTGATGCCACAGAAAGTAAGCCTGCAAGTGGAGAACAATAACACCGTGAGCAGGATGAAGTTGGCAGCTGGCTGCACACATGGTGGAAAGGAACAGGTAGACAAGAAGGCACAGATCCAAGCAGGAGCAAACCTGCCTCTGTGCGAGGGTGCTGGGACATGTGTGCATCCTTGGGTAAGGGCAGCATTTATGTGTGACTGCACTGAATGCACATCCTGGAGCTCCGTGTTCTTCTGTCCTGTTTGTGTGGGTATTTGCTGCTGAGGTGGGAATTAGTTTACTTTTCAAATATGGCTTTGGGTCTGTAAAGAAGAATGCTGGTGTTGAATAACAAGGTGAAAATGGTGTGAGATATCTTTGTGTGCAAAGGATTTTGTTGGGCGGATGGACTGGCAAATACAAAGAGGGGCTGAGGTGCGAAGACTGGTGCAAAGACATCTCTGGCAAAATGTGAAATCTCCTCTCCTCTCTCCTTACTTTGCTTCAAAGCAAATTCCTCTGGATCCTATGGGATGTCAGGTATTTCTAGGGTCATTTTTGAATCTTTCTCCCCTGTCTCTCTACGTGGCACACAGGGAGTGCAGGTAGCATTTGAAGTGGTGTGTGATGCTTTAATGCTTTCAGTACTCAGGAGAATGCCCCATGTTCATTCACTTTCCCACGTCTCCCAGCTTCCCCCCAGCCCCGGGGCTCCCAGGAATGGGACAGAGAGAATAAACAAGCTTACAGAAGGGTAATGTGCAGTACCTGGGTGCAAATAAAAAGGATTCCAATGATGGGGAACACAATTTCCACCTTGGATTTGCAGTGGACGAGGACTGTGCTGTAGCCAATCTGAAACACATTCAGGAGGATGCTGCAACTGCCAAACAGCAGCACTGACCCTGCACAAAGAGCAAAGGACCAGTAAATAAACCCAGATATGTCTGTGAAGCATCTGAGCTTGTCTGGGGATAGGAGGCCTTGTGCTTCTTGGATTTGTGTGGAGCTGGCAGTCTTTCTCCTGGAACTCTCATTATTTCAGGAGAAGAGGACAAAGAAGAGCCTTACTCCTGAACCTGATTGTGTGCTTTGACTGGTTAAAGGTGTTAGGAAAACGCAAGGTATTTTCTTGTGCTTGGATGCAAGGTGGGGATGGAGTTTTTAGGCTTTTCTGTACAATCTGAAATGACAAGGGTAAGTTAATGGTGGGTCATGGCTTTCTGCCTTGTGGAGGAAACCTGAGATGACCACAGGTCTGCCAAGGCTTGTAGCAGCAGCCCCATCTGCAGGAGTTGGGACCCTTCGATTCTTTCTCCCTTTTACCTTGGACATGTATCTGCAGCTTTAGGTACTCAAGTACCTTGCAGCTTCCTTCAATTGATTCTCCATGCTTAGTTAACAAGACAGTGCCTAATTAAAAACTCTGTGATAGACCAGAGGTAGGGCTGCTGCGAGAAGTGTAATTTCTCAAAGTGGGGGAAATACTGAAGAGAAAATCTCCCAGGAAAGCCTGGGTGTCACTGAGATGTAACTCAGTGGGTAAGAATCCTTCCACAGCAACAAGGCTGTGGTGACGTTAAATGAGGATGATGGTGACATAGGGCTGACTGGTGCTCTTGGAGGATAAACACAGTGATTCTCCTCTCACTTTTGAAAGTGCTCCTGCCTAAAACCTTTCCTGTGGTTTTCCCACGGTGCTCAGTTGCTGTCCTGGAAAGGGGTTATGCCTGGATTTCTCTTTGTGAAGGGACCAGAGAGCAAAGTTTGACTGGAGGTTGAAGGGAAGCTGAGTTTCAGGCTTTCCTGGCTGCTCTGGTTCCACTCTGTGGCACCCCCTGTGCCCATCAGCCTGACAGGAACTGGGAGGTTCCCAATGCCCTAACTGCATATCCTATGGCTTCTAGCTCTTCTAGTAACAGGGGAAGAATTTCTTTGCCTTCCAAGTCTTTGGAAGAAGGCATGAGAGAAGAAATAAAAGCAGAACTTACCCCTAATCCAGATGGTTCCGGCGTGGGAGTCCCGGTAGAGCACTGCGTGTGGCTGCCGGCAGGTGCCCATCAGGTAGTAAATAATCCAGAACAGGCACAAGACCTTGAGGATGGAGAGCAGGATCCAGACGTCTGCCAGAGTGATGGCCACGTTGTTGAAGATCATGCTGCTGATGAAGGCGCTGCCCAGAAACACCACGTTCATGGCCAGCAGCCCTGAGAAGAGCCGCCCAGCCTTCTGAGCTTGCTGGTCCCTCTGGTGCAGCGAAGAGCAGTGACGGTACAGCCAGAACTCCTCATAGTGGATCATGGAAGTGTCTGTTGGGAATGACGCTGACCTGCTCTTGCAGTGATGGCAGGGCCTGGAGACTTTCTTGTCAGACATGGCTCATCTGCCTGGGGATTACTTGCTGCATTGAAAAGATGGGAGGTTTAAATGGGGGGATGTGCTGAGATGGGTGGCTGTATGCTCTGCTGTGAAGGCCACTTCACTGTGGTGACCTCCCTTCCTTGCTTTGCAGCTTTTCCTTCCTTCTCCAGAAGCTGGATGAAGGGGAAAAGGAGATTGGTTTTCAGCCCAGGCTACGCATTAAAAACTTCTCAGTGGACAGAGTCATTGCAGGGCACTGGGGAAAGGCCCTTCGGCCAAAACCTGTCCAGAGACACAGATTAAAGTGAGTGTCTGATCTCTCTACCTGCCCCACCAGTACCACGAGCTGCTGGGACCAGAGGTGCTCAAACTGTTCCCACCCTCACCCTTCACAACTTCTCCAGCCCTGAGTTCAGGTTTTCTCCTTACCCTTTGTTGCCATAAGGATTAGGTGGAAATGAAGAGCAACCTTAGACCTGCTCTGAAATTCAGAGCTGTTTGATTTTCAGTTGATGGGCCCAACCTTTTCCTTTTGTTTTTGGGCTCTGAGAGTTACAGGCTCCTTGAACGGTCAGACAAATTGTGGCAGAGTTGGAGAGAATAAACAAAGAGTCTGTAAAGCTTGGAATAAGCTTCTGGGGGAAGATCCAAAGTCCCACCCAGGTGGGCTGAAACTGGGAAACAATTAGTACCTGTTTTTCTCTCCTTTTCCTCTTGTAGCACAAGGCCGTGAGGGCACTGCCACAGAGGAGCTGCAGGGATTGGCCCAGGCAGACAGTCAGAGTCTGGGAGCTTTGCCATCCATCTTTTGGTAAAATCTTGGTACGACTGTACTGCTCTTGAGAGCAATCAGGCAACATCAGCCTCTCTAGAGATTTGGTACATGGAAAGATGCTTTCATTCCAGGATGTGGCTCTGGCTGTAGTGAAGTGTTGCCGTTCAAATTTATTTTATTGATTCCTTGTTAAGTGTTTCGTTCTGTTGCACCCCCCTGTTCTCCCCGAGTTGGTTTACCCCTGGGTTTTACCCTCCCTCAAAGCTGTCCCTCATGCCATTCCCCACCCCTTGTTCCAGCTCTTTCCCTGCCTGTCAAGGCAACCCAGCCCCTTATTCGCGAACCTTCTCTGCCACTTAAACCTCAGGCCAATCCCTGTTTGCAACACTCCTTTGGAATTCCCCTACTCCTCGAAGTCCCATTGGCCCATGTGGCCCATCCTCTCCACCCTCCTACCCTACTGGCCCCAGACACGGCATGGAATCCCCTCACTCCTCCCTGAGGATTCCCTGTTAGTTAGCTGTTTGTATCCCTCCCGACTTGCATCTGAACAAAACCCCTTGCACAATAGGGTGAGGGGCTTTTTGTCCTGTTCCCTTCTCCTGGAACCTCGAGATGAAGAGCCTCCTCCTTTCTCCTCTGCCTGGTCCCTGTCGTGGCTTGTGTCTGGCACCATAGAGCAAGTGGCTCTAAAGGTTCTGCCTCTGGTAAATCCCCATCCGAGGCAGTTCCCCACTCCTGCGTGGCGCTGGAGTTCTAAGAGTTAGCCAGGTTCCAGCAGTCACTTCAGTGAAGGGTGGCTGGAGTGGAAAAAAAGCCCCCTGAGATGTGTTTGAGAGAGGGGGGAGCCTTAAACATTCTGTGGTAGGTAGTCTTAGGTAGAAATTGTTTGAGGAGGGATTGAAATTTAGTGTTTCCCTTTTCTTTTGCATCTGCACAGAGGTGCTCTATCTGCCCTTGCCCCTGGGACTCTGATGTGAGCTGATCCCCTGGGTTTTGTGGCTGGCAGCAGGGATTCAGCATTTCTCTGAGTTGGTGAATTCAGAGGGTCCATTAGGAGAGGACGGACCTCTCCATGGAAGGAGAAGATTAATTTGTGTGTCCCAGGATGAACCCCCAAGCCCTGAGTTCCTTGGCACATCTGTTGTTGGAGATTGATCCTAAACTCTTCCCCATTTTTCTCCAAAATTTTCCTAACTTGGTAGCAGAGGGGCAAACTCCCTCCTCTCTTCTTGAGCCATAACTCCTCTGCTCCAAAGGGAGCTTAAAGGCCATAAAATCAGCAGGAAGCCCATTCAGGCTGCACCAGAAGGTACCCAAGTGGCCAGACAGGACTGCACACAGAGGGACCCAAGCCCCTGACCCCGTAGCTGTGCTGTGGGGAGCAGCCAAACACAGCCCTTACCTGCCTGCAGCCTCTGCCGCCTGAGGAGCCGGCACAGCCTCGGGTGCAGCCGATCTCAAAGCGGTGGCTGGAATGCCACCAGGATGCACGGGAGACTCCTACAGCCCAAGGTGTAGACAGGAGCCGTCAGGGCTGCTCCTCACTAAATGCAGCCTCTGCTCCCAGGCCATTGATTTATTTTCTTTCCACCTTGTTTACTTTGTGTCTATTATTGTCATTTCATTAATTACTCAGTGGGAAGCTCTCAGATCTGCCACAGGCAGCCAATGGGGAACAGCTCCTTTATGCACCTGCTGGGTTGCCTCACACCAACAGGCTCGGCACAGGATCTGCCAACTGGTAAAACCACAAACGGTGGTGACTAATTTGTGCCATGGCTCAGGCAGGTGTAGAGCTAATCTCCTGGCACAGGCTTGTGTTGGGAGTGCTTACCCACACTGCCTTGGCCAAAATCCACTTGAGTTCCCCACTCCCTTGTTTTTAGGTAGATCCTAAGATTTTTTTTTTCCTCACATGTGTGATTTCTTTTTGCTTTTATCCAGGGCATACATATTACGCAAAGGTAAAGCTCGCAGTCCACCCCTGCACTGGTGCAGGAATGACACAGTTTGATGCCTTTTTGGCAGAAAGGTGCTGCTTTTGATGGTGATAACTACAACCTACTAATGCTGATTTCAGAGTGAGACCCACATGTGCCTTCTCCACAGTCTTGCCCAAGAGTGGTCAGGGATGCTTTAGGTCCAAGCGGTGCTGTTCTTGATCCCTCTCCTTTTGCAGGACAAACTGATTCTCCCTTGGGACTCTGTGGTGAGCTGATGCCCCAGGTTTTGTGGCTGGCAGGAGGGATTCAGCATTTCTGAGTTGGTGAGTTTGGAAGGTCCATCAGGAGAGGATGGACCTCTCCCTGGAAGGAGAGGACTTGTGTGTCCCAGGATGAACTCCCAAGCCCTGAGGTCCTTACAGCTGGCAAACACATGAGCTGGGAGTTAGAGCCTTGAAATAATTCCCAAGAAGCTGATTAGGGGTAGGAGTGGTTGGGGGAGCACAGGTTATCATGTGTGGGGATGTGACGAAAGGCATGGAAAACAAGGCTGAAAGGGCCCCATTTCTGCTGGGTGAGAACACCCGGTGTGTGCTGGTGCAGCCATTGTTTGATGTCTGCCTGCAAAAGGTCATGTTTAATGTCTGACAAAGCCCTTGCACTGCTGTGGTGGAGCCCAGGTGCTCCAGTCTGGGCAGGTGTTCATGAATACCCATGGCTGGATTTGTTCTGCCTTCCCCCAAAGCATCAGCATCTCCAGCCTGTCTGGACAGCCTGCTTGGATGTCCTTGCTTTCATATTTTGAGATCCCCTGAGTGCAATTGAGCTCTTTCAGGGGCCTGGCTCTTTTCCAGACTCTTTTCCAGAGATCAGCGGGAAACTGGGATATCGCAAGAGCCATTTGGTGGCCTCTGTTGGCCAAAGCCAACTACTTCTGTGCAAGTAATTAACAAATCTGCTCTTTTTCAGTGCCATGATCCTAAATTGAGGTAGCCATACAGAAGTAGGAAATGGAGGCCATGAGTCTGAATGTATCCTGAAGTTTGGCTGAAATTGGAGGTTTTTCCTTCAAAGATGGGTCTGAAATAAAATGCTGGTGCCTGCTGTGCTTCAGTAGTTTTGTCAATGGGACTGGGCATCTGTGTTGCAAAGATGAGGCATCCTTCCTAGCCTGACTCACCCTATCTTGGCTTTGGAGCTGAAATTCAACCCAGAGGAGTTCTGAAGCCCTGGGAGATGGGTTAATCCTTCTTATTTGGTCCTTAATTTGAAGAAGAGCAGCTGTTTTACTGGAATGTATTGACACAAGTTTAACTAAATCATTAAGTAAGCAAGCGTGCAGGAAAGGAGAAGGTGAGTCCAACTCACTGGATCGATCACAGGAATCACTGCCCCGGGGAAGCTGCCTTTACTCACAGGTTGGGAGAAAGCTGGGAAACGTTAGGAGCGATGTTTGCCCCCCTGCTATCAGCAGTGTGCTTATTAATGGTGCTATCTGTGCACTCAGCAGTGATAACAGCCAGGCCAGGCCCAGCAGGTCTGTAAACAGGGCCTGGGAGGAAGGAGCTCCGTGCCCAGCCGCTGTGTTTGCCCAAAGGCCACCTGAGGAACGCGAGGCTCCTCACATCTCCCCGGCCGGCCCACGCCCTTCCTTTGGCACTGATAACCACGGCAGTGACGTCTCCTTGGGGCTGGGAGTGAGAGACTTCTGGGGTGACTGCAAAGAGCAACTTCATCCAGCGTGGGTGAGGGTGAGCTGTGCTGCACTGCCCAGCTCTGTCCCTCCATCCCCTCCGATGGGTTCTGGGGGTATGGTCTGTCTCCACTTGTGAGTGTGTCTCTATCTTCCCTGCTGGCTCTTGATACAGGTCCTTTTGGCCTCCTGCCAGCACTGAGCTCCTTCTCACTGCTAAGGACCACTGGGAAATGCCTCCTCTGCCACCACCTCCTGACTTGGCTCTCAGTACACTGCTGGAGCTGATCCTGCTCACAGGCACCTTGTGCTGCAATCCCATGCCTCATCTCCAGCCTTGTGACCTTCTCAGTCCATCCACTTTCCATCTACTGCACTGACAGATAATAATTAACTTGGATTCCTCCCGTCTCGGACACACCTCAGAGCAAACTGCCCAGATAAATGGTGTTTTGTTTTGGTTTTTTCTCCCTAATAAAACAAATCTTGCCCTCAAATAACAGATGATTAAGAAGCAGAGGAGGGGATGCAAAACCCAGGTACGGGTGGGATGATACCTCAGGCCTGACCCTGGCTATGGCCTTCTCTGCTCTTTTCTGAGCAATGATTTCTGATCTCCTGCTCTTCCTCTCTTCCCTCTCTTGCTGCTCACCCTTGCTGGCTCTGGCACCATGTCCCTCAGGCCAGGGTCTGAATTGAGACCTTTTTGACTCTCATGCAGTGTCTCAGGTCTTGGGGCTGCAGCTCCTGAGCTCAAGCAGTGCTGAGCTCTTAACCCTGCTAACCCCTGGGGAGTGATTTTTATTTGTGGGGTTTGGGGTTCCACCAAACCTCTGCAGCACAGCAGGTGCTGAAATCCCTGGGAGGCCAAAGTGGATTTTATACCAAAGTGGGTGAATCTGGAAGCCCATGGGAGGACCTCATGTGCCCCAGGGCAGTCCATTGCTTTCCTGTAGCTCTTCATTTGCAGTGACTGCCATTTAAACAATCACCCTGAGGCACATCTCCGTCCTGGTTCCCCATCCCTTAATGGGAATGGTATCCCTGCTCCATAAGGATGCTCTGGCAGGAGCAGTTAGCAAGATGCTGCTGGTGGCCTTGGGGCCCAGCCTTGTTCTTTGCTCTGACAGGTTCTCTGCTCAGCCAGCTCCCGTGCCTCAGTTTCCCTCCTTCCAGGCATGGAAGGTGGAGCTGCCAGCAGTGCTTTTCAGGGATCTGACACGAGGATGCATGTACAAAGGGCCAGGCATGATCCCTTCCATAACTTGGGTGCTCTGTGTTTGTGGTGTCCTCCCCTTCCACCAAACCCCCCATCAAGAAGGTGCATCCTGCTCTTTAACTGGGCTGTGAGGAGCTGTGTCCAGCTCTGAGGGGAAAGGGGCAGTGATGGAGCAGCCAGCAGCAGTCAGCTGTATCACCTGCCAGAGAGGAATCCCAAGGAAAGGCACTTAGGATGTGGCAGTGCCTGCTCCAGGGCTGTACCTGGGTTTGAGTGACACACCTGGGAGACTGAATGTGCCAAGGAGTCGCCCAGAACATTTGGATGATTCTCCATCAGCCTTGGAGCACACCCCTTTGCACAGCAACTGACTATGAGCCGATACCTTCGACTATCCTTGAGCACACAAGAGGGTTTACAGCAGAGTTTTCTTAGGGTTTGGATTTTTAGGCTTCTTCTTTGTTTTTCTTCTTTGCATTTGTGCTCACTTTCCCTCTGGCTATATATATAAAATCCCCTATATTGATATACCCCTTTTTTTAGGTATATAGCTGGGGTTCACTAGCTCTTTCCCAATCTACTGCTTTTCCCAAGATAACATGTTTGTGGCTGGAGGGCAGAAGAAGAATTCAGCCCTTAGTTGGAAGCCCCTGTCATGCCTGTGCTTGCAGCCTGGAGACACCTCAGGTTAGCTGGGGTTCTTTGTGGAGCCTCTACCATCCCCAGAGTGTTTTGGTTTATCCCAACAGGACTGTGGTTGGATGTTGTGGTTCCAGCTGACCCACCACCCTGGAGAAGTTGATTTGGGATTATTGCCTGTATCAGAGCTGCTTGAGTTGTTGGGAGGGTTCTCCTGACATCCATCCTGAATCTGTTTGGCCCCAGAAGTGCCTGTACAACAGCTGTCCACAAGAAAAGAGCAGTTCAAAGTGTGCCTTGCTTGACCCAGTGCACCCCTTCCTGGGAACCTGGGAGCAGGAACCAGCAAAAGCATGTAGGAGGAAACCTAGTGTGCCCCTTGGGAACAGATTGGGTGATTGAAAATGTTTTCTGCCCCTGTGTGTGCTCAGCAGCTTGGGCTCAAACAATGCGTGTAGCTGTAAGTAGGACTGACGTCTGCACTGTTTGCATCTCTTCTGACTTAATTTCAACTGCAGGAACCACAGAATAATGAGGCTTTTGTTTTAGGAAAGGTAAGGTTTCTGGAGGAAGATTTTATCTTTACCAGATCAACGGCAAAAATAGAACCAGGCCTTTGCAGGGTCAGTTGGGCTTGGGAAGACTCCCAGGCTGGTGAGGGAAACGATTGACCCAAGTGGAGATGCCGGATCAGTGCAGCCCTCTGAGGGCACGGGACATTGGGTTTCCCCCATGTTCTACCCCCCCATGTTCAGAGAAAGGCTGCTGGCAGACAGGAACACTGGTGTCAGACCAGCCAGAGGCACTGGTCCTTGCTGGTTTGGTGATCCGGACTTGGAGGGGAAGGTGGCTGGAAACACGTCAGCCTGGGCTGTAGGGTGGAAAATTGCATAACTCCATTTCAAGTCCCATGATTTCCATTTATTATTTTTTCTTTGGCGGATGCGCAAACGTCCATAGGAAAAGGCTTGATGGTTTCTGCCACCTCTGCAGTGTTTTTTATTGGAACGATAAACCCTGATGGAACAATAAAGCCTTTATTAGAATGGTTAAACCCTGATTTCTCAGGATGCAAACAGAGCTCAGCTGTGCCAGTTTGACATGCACCCTCCTGTCCTGGCAGACAGGGCTTTCTGAGGCTCTGCTTGGATGCTGGGTACAGCAGAGGGGCCTGTTTCTACTCCTGCAGCCCAGGACTCCTGCTCTGAAAGCCCCCTCAATCATTCAGTGGTTCATGGAGAGCTGTAGGCACCCAGAAACCTGAGTCAGGGCCAAGGGTCTGGGTGCAGGGCTGTGCTCTAAGCCTCAAAGCACGCACAGGCTAGAGGATGCAGCACCAGCATCCCTTCAGGATGCTGGAGATCAAATTGGCCACAGCATTGCATTGATTTCTGTGTCATAGAGTCCCTTCAGGAGTTCAGTTACAGTGAAAATCAATAAATAACTTTGCATACAAAAATGTTCATATATTTTAAAAAAAAAATCATTATGTATTTAAAAAAGAAAAAAGGAAAAAGAAAAAAGAAAAATCTCTTTATTATCCCCCAGACTGTATTGCCCACATCATCTTTATGATTCTTGAGCCCTGATTCAGGAGAGCTGAGAAAAAAGTGTGCTAGAGCAATCCCATATCAGGGCTAGCCCAGGACTACACACTCCTTGGGAAGAGGAGGCTGCAGTGAAACTTCCTGGAGAGGAAGGCATGGGCTGGCACAGGGAAGGGTTGAGAGGGCCCATACACATGGGCAATACAGAGAGGAAAGATTAAAATGTTTCCCAAAGCCTTTGGTGGTCATCAGTTTGTTTTTCACATCTCTGCAGGGGAGTGATTTCCGACTGGCCATACGAGGAGGTGAAGTGGTTTCCCTTTCTGTCCTTCCAGGCCTTTGTCAGCCCCTTGCACTCTCCAGCTCTCTGTGTGCAGGGAGGCTCTGGCTGCCCGAGAGTGCTGAGAACACTCTGGAGAGTCCATCAGTAGCACAGAGTGGACAGGCTTTACAAGGAAGGTGAGTCTCTGTGTCAACCAAGGGTAATCACCATGATCCCACCCTAAATAACTTCCTTTTCTTTCATCTGTTCTCTTTTAAGTTTCAAGAACATCAGACACACACAGGCACATCCACACACAAGTAGCAAAAATAAAATCTGGACTATGTTTGGATCATCTTCACTGACAGTTCATAAATGCCCCAACACTGCAAGGGGACAGGCAGTGTTGGAGACCCCTGGGGACATCTGGGCAGCTTCCCAGCCCTGGGGTAGGAAGAAGGTGGATTGCTTGAGGAGGATCTCATCTTCCTTGGAAGGGGGCTCTTTAGGACATGATGTAGACCTCCAGCAAGCTGGCCACAGCGTGCATTCGGTAGAAGATCCCAAAGGGCAGGCAAATGTCCACGATGGCCGGCCACATGGAATCGCCATAGAAGTTCAGTTCTGTGTCATTGTCAAACTGGGGCCGGGCACCGAACGCTGGCATGATCCAGAGCTGTGGGAGGAAATGGGAGAACAGCACCGCAGTGAGAAAGGTGTGCGGTACATCAGGGGCCTGCAATCACAGCCTCCCAGGAAAGGAGCAACCTCCTAGGCTATGGGTTTCGAGAAGAGATGTGCTGCCATGTCTCAAGAAAACCCAGACTTCACCCTAGATACTTGTCACTTTACATCCCTTCTTTAGGGGTGAAGGGAATGGTTTAATGTAATTTATTAACGTAATTTATCCCACACATCCACTAATACACAATAAAACCACTGATTATTCCCTTGCATCCACCTCTTGTGTCTGATATTCTGGTGATAAGTGACAGGTCTGTTGATGTAGTCTGAGATGTCTTAACTTCAGGGCAGTTGCTGTTTTTTTTTAGGGGAACAAGGGAATCAGAATTCTGCATTTATAAATATAACTAATGTACTTTCTGTACAGCAGAGGCACAGAAAGGACTGTTTTTCCATGGGCCACACCTTTTCCTTCACAGACCCTTCTCCCTTGTGCTTGTAGCCCTCTCCTTCCCGCACAAACTCTTCTCCCTGCATGTACTCACTATGATATTGCTCAGCAGCAGGAACATGGAGATTTCCCTCAAGAACTTCCTCCTCCAGTTCATCTTCTTGGGGGCAGTGAGGGACCTCACGAGGTCACAAGCATGCATGGCTTCCGTGCCAGATGCCGCGCCGGCAGCCAAGGTGCTGCCAGTGTCGGGCACCCGCAGGGACACTGCATTGATGTTCACGAAGGTGAGCCCATAGAGGTCCTTCTGGTGAGACTCGTGCTTGTGGTCCTCCTTGGGGGGCTGCCGGTGGAGGCCCTCGATGATGAAGACGTTCTGGAAGGTGTGCTGGGCGATCATTAGGAGGGCGTAGGTGAGGTTGAGTGCGCTGATAGTGTCCCTTGGCGTGCTGGCCACGATGGCCACAATGGAGTAGTAGGAAATGGCATATTGCCCCAAGGCTGCCCCCATTAGCAGGGCCACGTCCAGGGTCCTGGTGGGGTTCTTGTGCCGGTCCATGTCCCTCTTGTCAAACCGGTAGATGACAGAGCCACCAATGCAGACAAGAGACATCAGGCTCAGACAAACAATGTTGAAGATGTAGTACATGGTGAGTGCTTGGCTCTTCTTGCTGGATTCAGTGCTGGAATTTACCTGCACCTCGTACAGGATGAGGACTCCCAAACCACTGACAAGGATGATGAGGCCCAACATGATGCCTACAAAGAAGGTCCTTCGGAAGAGCCTGAACTTCAGGCGCTGAATGTGGTGGGAATGGTGGTCTATGAAGCGTCCAACGTTCTTCCACATGACATAGACCATGGCAGAGGCAAACAGACTGTACTCAATGTTAAAGGGGTACAGCCAAAAGTAGCCATTTTTGAAGATCTGGCAGATTTGGCTGTTGCAATTGCATTCTTCAACTGAGCTGCTTCTCATTCCCACTGAAACAAGACAAAACCAGACAGGTGCCATGGTATTAAAAAAAGGAGCAACACTTCTCCCTGAAGAACTGGATGTTTGGGGTCAGTGAATATCAAAACAAAGAACAAAAGAATATGTGACCACTTCGAAAACAAGGACACTTCACCCTCAGCTTTCTTGTGCCCAAGTTCTTTCTTAAAATGTTACCTGTCAGGTTAAATCTTTCTTTTCCTTCCCTCTTCAATCCCATCCCATTTGTACAGCGTCTTCCACCTCTCTGACTCCTCTCTGACAGAGGTTAGGAAATGAACATCCATACCTGGCTTTAACAAAGCAGCCCTGACAAAGGTACCTCCAGCTCTAAACAGACCTTCTGAAAAGGGATGAAATCTGACTTGCTGGGGAACAATTTCTACCTGATGGGATCTCTCCCTGGACCAGATGGCTTCGCAAAGAGGCAGATTACCTTTCAGGAGCCACCTGAAGATTTCCTCTGTCATGTTTTTCTTCAGCTTTGAATGTGCCTTGTGGACAGACTCATCTGTCACTGCTGACATCCACACGGCCAGGTTTGTAGTCAGCGTTAGCATCAAGCCACATCTGCAGGAGGAGGAGAAGGTTCATGACATTAAAGCAGTGGCTCTAGGCCATGTTTCTCTCATCCAAGATTTAGGTGTGCTCAGAGGGACTGTGGCATCTGCCTGAAGTGGTGCAAGGACTCCAATGGCCCAGGCTAGAAATCTTGATCCTTTTTTGCTGCCCTCACTCTCTTCCTATTTTTTGTCCATGCTCATAAGAATTAGCAAGGTTTGATTCCCATTGTTGCTTTTGAAAGAGCTCCTCAATAGTGAATAAATTAAAAGATCTGAACTGGTCTCCAGTAGATCCAGTCTTGCAAAAGTGGACAAGATCTTATTTTAGCCTGAGGCTTGCCCACTGCATAGTTATCTTCCCCAGGGAAGAAAAAGTCAACTATGAATCATTATTTAATGATAATTATTTATTTAATACTATCTGCTTTGAGTAATGCTTGTATTCTTTAATTGAATCCCAACCCTGATAGATCTACAGGTCATTAACCACAGCTGCTTGAGCTGAGATGTAAGTTTAGCTGGAGATTGAGCAGGTTTCATTTTGGACAGCATTAAGGGATTATCCCCTGGTTACATCTTAGCTGTGTGAGAGAGTACAGAATGCTTGTGGGGGCCCAGGTCTGCTGGGCCAGTGGGATTCAAGGAGCAGCAGTGCTCACCTGGTAACGTTCAGGTGCACGTGGATGCAGTCTTTGGCAGAGACCCACAGGAAATATGTCTGCAGGGAAAAGAAAAGGAGTTGTTATTCCCAGCAAAACAAGAAAGCAAAGGACATCCCTCTGAAGGAGGGATCTCCCTGCAGAGCAGAGAGCAAGCTGGAGCCTCTTTTGCTTGGTCCATCTGGGCTCAGCCTAGTTCACGATGCTGGCCCTGTGGTGGATGTTCTTTCTTTGCTCCCACTGCCATTGCTTTGCCCACAGCCAGTCCTTTTCTGTCTAAATTGTCCCTCTCTGATCTCTTCCCTCCTTGGCATTGTCCCAGAGCAGGGCGTCCTCTGTGTGGGCCCTCAAACTGCACGGTAGCCCCTGCCTTGATTGTCCTTCTTTTCCTGCGTTCTTCATGGGAAAGGAGGCCTGGCTGGCTGGGGGCTGTTCAGAGTTCGTGACAAAAATGTCACGGGATGGTAACAAGTGTAGCTCACTGCCTTAGAATGAGGTGAGTTTCCATAGATAGAAGCTGTTGTGGTTGGAGGGAAAAGATGTGGGCTGCGTGGGGGCTGAGTTAAGCCCTTGTATTTGCTGTGGGGGCAGTTGAACTAAATCCAAGAGATCAGAGCTCCTTCCACTGGTGCCTGTGTCTCTCTACCGCTCCCCAAGACAGAGCACAACCATCTCACCTGGACAACCACAAATATTGCCTGCACAATGGGGTAGATGATTTTGATTGCAGAGAGGCAGCTGTAGAAGCTCGAGTAATATCCTATTTTGAACACATCCATGACAAGGCTGAAAATGGCAAATAGGATCAGGCCTCCTGTTGGGGAACAAAAATATCTGTGGTTGGACAGATGTGTGCACACATGGGCTAATACAGATGGATGAGAGGAAGAAGAGAAAATGTTGTCATGAAGAGGTTTTGCTTCTACTGCTATTTTTCCTCTCCCAGCACCCAAATTATCTTGGCACCAACAAAATAATGCAATAATTTTGTCTGGAAGTGATTTTCAATCAGCCTGGTATGCTGGGGCTAACAGCTTTTGCAAAAGCAGCGGGAGAGATCCTGGTAAGTTACCAAGAGCCTTTGTGGATTCAGGGAGACCTGGCAGTGAATCCAGCGCAGGGACCAGGAGCTGACCTGAAGCAGGGCATGGTGCCATGCCCCAGTCCATCAGCAGGAAGAGGCTGTGCCCAGATCTTTGCTGCTTCCCTTGTAATAACTGGTGCTCCCATGAACTGTCCATGCTGTATCCCCTCCAGCCCCAGCACCTACCTCTCAGCCAGATGGGCCCGGCGTGGGAGTCCTTGCCGAGGATGGCACCCGGGCACCGGGAGGTGCCAGCGAGGTAGAAGATGATCCAGATGATGACAATCAGCATCATGACTGTCAGCAGGAAGAAGACGTCGTAGTCGTGCACGGCGATCTTCTCGAAAGCCCCGCTGCTCACCAGCGTGCAGGCCAGCAGGGCCAAGTGCACGGCCAGCAGGATGGAGAACATGCGGCCACCCTTTTTCCACACTTCCTTGGAGGCAGGAGTGGAGGGGGGCTGGTGGCTGAAAGATGCTATCTGGCTCGAAGCCAGGCTGGCTTTGTCGTCCTTGTGTCCGCAGCCCATGCTGCAGTGGGGGTGTCCGAGCTCGCTGTCCTTCCGCCCAGGCTCCTCGGTCATGGTTCAACCAAGGCTCTGCCTGAGGGTCAGCGCTGTTAGGAAGAGAGGCTCATGAGTGAGAGGTGCATTTGGAACAGCCCAGGACTGGGCCAAAGCAGGACACGTGATGAGGAGCACAGGATGTGTCACAGGAACAGGGAAGGCCGAGAGAGGGAGTGCAAGAAGAAGGGTGAGCTCATTTTCAAACTTTCCTTTCCTGGTTCCCTGACGGCTTTTTTTACTTAAGATGCTCTTGCTCAGGAAGATCCCAGGTCATTTTAATGAAGTGTGTTTAATTGGTCACACAACATTTACGTGTTTATTGATGCAAGATTTGGAAAAGCACCAAAAAGCACTCACAGGATCAAATATCCTGGGGCGAACAGCCAGTGTGGTTTAAATTCTAAATGTCAAACACTAAATATTCTGAGAAATTGTTATACTTCCTTGCTGAAGAACACGCCACCAAAAGGTAAGAAACCCCCGGGAATCTTTGGACTATCACATCATAATTTGTAGCAGTTCCTGTAGGAAGGGTGTGAACTACCTGAGTTGTCACGCCCTCTGAAGCCCCTTGCCTGTGCCAAATTTGGCATTTCATTCATTCTCAGTGAAAAGCCTGAAACAAAGTGATTTAACCATCCAAACAAAGCCATTCCACCAACCTGTTTTGCTGCCTGGGATCCAAATCTCTGCTCCTGCCAGGCTGAGAAGTTTCCCTGTTGCTGCAGCTTGGTCAGTTGAAGAATTTATATGTGTTGGGACGTCTCTGTAATTTATACCATATCTGGAGCTGACAGCAGGGCTTTGTGGGCTTCTCAGAGAAACTCATGTGATCCATTTTGTGCAATAGCTGGTTTTGGGGAAGCTGGAAAGAGATGAGGAGATAATGGTTATTTACCTAGCAAGAGCGTGAGTGACAACACCGCTAAGCATGGCATGGACTGCTCGGTCACAGGGTTATGGCCACCACAGAGCAAGGCCACCCCACCAAATCCATCTCCCTACAGGCATGAGGTCTCTTCCCTTGAGAGGAGATGGTTTAGGTGATGAACTTGTCTTTGGCAATGATTTTGTGCTTGGTTTTCCGCTTACTGGAGCAGAATAAACACTGTGCCCCACCCTGTGCTGTTCAAATCAGTCCACTCCATGCCTCGAAGGTTCTTGAGGAAAAGGAAGAAATTTGCATTTGTACCTGCTCAGTGCCATGGTAACTCAATCCTTTCCCACCCATGCTGTCATCAACGAGGAAGATTTATCACTAGAGAAGGGCAGGATTTAGGGGCTGGAATTTGTGTTCTCCTTTGCTGACGCACTGCCTTTGACTTTTCAGGGTGGGATCACCTTTCTCTGGACCTCAGGACCTTAACTCCTCTCCTTCCAAGGAGTAACCATGTCACAAACCACAGGGCAAGTATGATTTAAACGTTTGTCTGGTAAGGGGACAGTTTCTGCTCAAGGTCCCTTTCACCCAGATATGTTTTGTGGGGAAGGTATAGAAGTCCCATGGCAGTTCTGGGTGGATGGGGACAAGTTTTAGTCCTTGAAATGCCTCTTTTGGAGATGTCTCTGCTGCTTTCCCCCTTCAGGGCAAGCACAGAGCTGGGGCCATTTGCTGTGTGTTTTCTCAGTCCCATTCTTGCCCGCTTGTGCCCTTGCCGCGCTGCAGGACAGCAAACTGAACTGTGTGGGATGGGGAAGGGGAGCTCAGGATCCACTGAGAGCCCAGGGACAGCCCCGTGTGTCCCTGCCGTGCTGCCACCAGCTGCACCAGGTCTGCAGGGATTCCTTTCGGGGGGAGTGGTTGATCTCTTCTCAGTCTGCAGCCTTTCCCAGGGGAAGCCCAGGCCTCCCAGAAGCAAATCCGAGCTGATAATGATGTTTTGCAGAGGCCAGAGGTTCAGAGCCCCTCGGGCTAAACGCGCTGGTTTACCGTGCCTCTTTTGTCCTTTCCAGCCAGCAATAGAGGAAAGAGTGTTTACTGCCTCGGGCAATGCTCCCAGTCCCCCTGGCAGCCACCGTACGGCGCAACAAATTTAATTAGCAACAATACACGAATCATTAAATAACGTCGGTAATGAATTGCAGACGTTACTGTGCTGCAAGGATCCCAGCAACAAAAACCTCAGTGGCTACTACATGCCATCAGGACTTGCCCAGGGAGGCTGAGCTGGTGCAAATGAACCTGCTGAGGTGAGCAAACCCCGCAGGGAGCAGACTCTGGCTCTGATGCACTTCCAGGTGTCCCCGAGCAGCCGGGACGCTGACGCCGTGTCAGCCACCCAGGGATTAATCACTGCAGCTTGCGTGGGTGCACCTGGCACTGCTTTAGGGCCACCCTCCTGTCTTGCGGCATTTTTTTTTCCTTACAAAAATAAGCTGCCTTTCTCATTTACTTCCTCTCTGCTCATTGCCTCCAAGCCCCCCTGATGCTGTCTTACAGTCTTTCCCCAGTTTTCCACTCTCCTCCCATTTCTCACCCATCTCATGGCTCTGTCCACCCTCTCCAAACCCTGTGCCTGTCCCAGGGCCGTGGTGACACACACAGAGTCCCGCCCTGGAGATCTCCATTCCCAGAGTCAGGACATTACAGGTAAAATGAATAAGAGAGTAGCAGGAAATTCCTCCTCCATGTCAGCATGTCCCAGGGGATACAATCCATCGATTCACCCTTGGGTGTAATGTGCTGGGACGGCTTCGTGCTTCGGTCAGTCCAGGCTTGGCTCCATCTTTCCGACAGCAGAGGGTGCCCGGGAACCGGGAACGCTGTGCTGGAGACGTTGCCTGGGGCTGTCCAGCTCCCCGAGGGTCTCACGCAGCCCGGAATTCTGTGTCAGCATAAAAGACACCGGAGGCCGGACACTGCACACACTGCACATCGCAGTGAAGTACCGAGTTACACACAGGGTTTGGGGGGTTTTTATACTCCAGAAAGGGAAAAGAGGTGAGAAAGGCAATGTTTCCAGCCCTTATGAGTTTCCTTAGTTTATCAGATTCCCGTTGCACAGTTTGTTGTGCAGTTCCTTGCAAAGCAGAATTCTGTGGGTATAGGCAGGGTAGATGTGGTATAGGGATGGTGACTGGGGCTGCTGATGTCTTCCTAGTGACACTAGGGAGAGATATAAATAAATAAATAAATGTTTGGGGGATTTTTTTAGTGAGGAAAAGCTGAGCTGTGAACACCCCTGGTATTACTTTGAAATCAGTCACCAAACTGTTCTTAGCCAACTCCACACAGAGCAGGATTATCTGTCCAGGTCCCTGCTCTGACAGGGCTGTGAGTGGAGGCCGTGGGGGCTTGTGCTCCACCGACCCACTCTTCCTCCTCTGGCTGCTGCTGCCCCTTGCTTGAGATGGGGTGGCTATGGAATGGGGGCATATTGGGCAGGATACAACCCAGCAGCCTGTCCGACAGCCTGCTCTGCTTTGGTGAATTGTTGCTGCGTGACCCCGTGCTGAGCCCAACAGAGCGATGCTGCTCAACCGGAGCTTTTAATGTGCCGTGGAGCTGGTGCGTGTTCCAAGGAGCCGCCGGGGCCGGAGGATGCTTAGGACCCAGGGGAAGCGCTGTGGAGCCTGGCTGGCTGGGCTTGGAACGACTCCTGCCGCCGCGGCCAGGACTTCTCAGGTGTCCCGGTACGCGGAGCTGTGCGAGGCGAGCGGGGCCCTCCTGGCAGCTGCCCCTGCCCCACGTCCGTGCCCATGCTCTGGACCCCCTGGGCACCCATGTGCTGGCCCGGGGACCCCTTCGCACCATGAATGACCAGTACCACCGAGCCGCCCGGGACGGCTACCTGGACCTGCTGAAGGAAGCCACCAAGAAGGACCTGAACTCGCCAGATGAGGATGGCATGACCCCGACCCTATGGGCCGCCTACCACGGCAACCTGGACGCCCTGCGCCTCATTGTCAGCAGAGGGTGAGTGTCGGCCAGGGCACGGTGCTGGTCTGCAGAGCAGAGCAGCTGGGACCCCTTCTTCCCCCTTCTCTGCTCGCAGGTCAGTGTGCCCCACAAAATTATGGCTTCTCTCTATAAGACCCATACTCCTGTCCTCCCTGCTGTTACTTTTCTTTGTGGTGCTTTGAATCTAATCCAACCCTCCTGATAACTGCTCTGTGTTTTCCCAGCTCCTCTGACCCTATAAGTGCTCCTGTCCCCAGCCTGCTTGCAGCACCCTGAGTAGGGATGAGTTCCCCTTTCCAAGTGCTTTGTAATCTTTTACAGGTCCTATAAAGATAAACACATTGTGTTGCTGACATGAAAAAAGCCCTTTTAAGTGAGGAGGTAGAGAAAATAACTGCTCCCTCTGTCCCAAGAATGCTCGCAGAGGCACGTGTGCAGTGCCAGCTGGCAGTGCATGGCACTTGTCTGTTCTACCCAAAGCAAGGTCTCACTATGTGACCCCTGGGCAGCTTGTTGTACACTTGGAGCCTGGGAAATTCAGGTTTTCCAAGAGCAGTTTTCTTTAAGCCCAGTCTCCCCCACAGGGCCTGCTCCATACTGGTCTGTCTCTCTGTACCTCACCCTGGGCTGCCAAATCTTAAGAGTTTCTGGCTTCCTAAATGTGGATATGGTGGAGAGGTGGGAGTGGGATTAAGGGGACTTAGACTGGAGGGATTTACACCATGGTGTTGGGGGAACCACACAAGGTCTGTGCTAAAGCAAGACCTGCCATTCCTAGCTCCCTCTGGAGCAGCCTGTGACCCTCCAGTTCTTACTAACCCCCCAAAGACACAGCCCAGTGCTTCCTTCTGCTCCAGTAGCTCTTCTGAGCACCTCTTTTAAAGCCATCCAAGCTGGAGTGGCTTCTGCCTTGTGTTGAGAGATTGGTGGTGCTGATTTTGATTTATGTATTTCCAATATTGTGGGATGGTACTGAAGTCAGCAGCCTGGATGGACATCACACCTCCTTGGAAGGGCTTTACTTCTCCATGTTGGGCTTGGTGGGCCTGTCAGCTCCTATGCAGGGATTTGTTGTCCACCCTGGGCTGTTTTAGCAGCTCTTTTACCTGACCAGCCACATCTCCACTGCACCTGTTCCTGGGCTCTTGCCATGTCCTGATAGTCTGGTTTGCTTGTGCAAAACATTCAGCCAGTACCTCAGCTGTGCTCACAGGCAGAGCTCCTCCATCCATTGTCCTTTCATTGTAAATCATTTCCTTTCAGATCCTGAACTGAAGGCTGGGTACAGAGTGGCTTTGAGAAGTCCTGATGCAGTAGGAATGTGTTCAGGAAAAGATTATTTCTGAGTCTGGAACGGAGAGAGCAAGACAGTGCTCCAAGTAGAGCATCCTGAGAGGGTCCTGGGCTGAGAGCCCTGTGATGCTTCCCTGGGTGGGGCTCTGTGACTCCTTGTGTACTCCAGGAAAGACTGTGCCCAGCAAAAACCTGTCCAGAGCTCCTGTCAGGACAGGAATTGCTAGCCAGGGCCAGAGAGACATGGGAGGAATGCTCAGGGGAGAGCCTGAAGTTAAAAAATTATTCCAAAGACTCTGATGACCAGAAAGTCAACCTGGAAGACCCAAGCAATGAATGAATATGCCTCCAGAAAGGCAAAGCCTTTTGGACTTACTTTATAATCTCTTTATATCACTGTATCTCCTCATATTGCTCATCTCCATCACAGGGCACCCTGCAGCACCACTGCCTGCCCTGTCAACCCCCATCCAAGCCAGCAGTTTCTGCCTCTCCACAAAGCCCAAGGGCTGCTTTTACAAACTCACATTGGATTAAAAGGTCCTTGTGGGCTCAAATTGTGTTTGAGTGCAGCTTGGCTGCTGTTTAATTAACAACCTAATATACATTTGTTCCTGACAAGGAAAATAGCCTGGCAAAAGCCCAGTGCCCTTTACATGATGAATGGTGGAGCAAGGTGTGTGGCTGTGGGACTGCAGGATGTTTTTGCATTTGTGCATTCATCTCTGTGTGTCAGATCCTTGCCCAGGGCCACAGAGAGACCAGCAAAGTGCTTGGCATGGAGGCAGGCACACCCCTGCTCCTTGGAGCTGGCTTTGGGTCTGCCAAAGGCAGGAAAGCCCCAGCCTGGGGACAAGGGTGCCAGAGAGGTGGAATTGTGCAAGACCCAGGAGAGCCTGAGGGCAGACCCTGTAATTTTCTGCCAGTGCCCAGGATGATGCCACAGTATTTAAGCTTTGTTCAGAGATGAAACTTAATGCTGTGTTATATATGTTACTACTACATCTACACTATAACCACTGTGAGGCAAGAGGGAGGACCTCTGAGCATCCCAAAATGTCAGAGAATTGCTCTCTGGCCTCTGCTGCCAAAATATTCCTCCTTTGGTTCAGAGAGCCCTGCACTACAAGATGGGAGTGTGGGACTATGACATGGAGCAGCATCTGGGAGAGTGAAGGCTTTGGGGCTGGGCTGGCTCCATGCAGGAATGAGGCCACTTCAGGCTCTGAGGGGGCTGGTGAGCCTCCTTCTGGGTTGCATAGGGATGCCAAAGCACAGAGAGTGATGGGGAATCCTGGGACAGCAAGAAACACCAAAATCTCCTTGCCAGTGCTGGGCAGTGGCACCAGTGCCCAAACAAGATGGGACATTGAGTGCTATGAAATGCCCTAGTGAGGGTGGCCAGAGGAACCCTGAGAAAGCAGGGCTGTGGGAGGGGGGCCCCCCAGTCTTTCCTGGGGGCCAAAATCATGGCTCTAATGGTCATGCCTGGCTGATGGACACATGTAGACTGTCACCAGTGAAGGAGCCTCATCCACATGTGTTCAGCAGATTGTGGTGTCAGGCTGAAACAAGGAGGGGGAAATAAATCCTTTGGCAGATCCTTGAGGGAAGCTTGTTGCCCCAACCGACATGGAAGGGGTAAAGAAACAGGCTTATTGTGCTGTCCTTACCAGCTGGGGATGTGTCTGGGCTTCTGTGTGCCCTTTGCAACAGACAGAGAGAGGGTTTGGGATGGAGGGATCAGCAGTGGCTCATCCTTCTTGTTTGCCACACAAAAAGCCTTTTTCTTCCTCCTGGCTGGGCTCCAGTGAGGAAAACAAACTCAATTAACATGACGGCTGGGAAGAGGCAGGCAAGCTGGCATTTAGCATTGCAGCTTTTCAGACACGGTAATTCTTCAGTGTGGTTCGTTAGGCACTGCTGTGGCAGTGGCAGGCGCCAGTCCAGCTCCAGTTATAGGCAGGTCTGGGGGCCTTGGCTGGGATCAGCCAGGACTTCCTTGGAGTGGACAGCAGGAGAAGTGAGGATGTGTCTGCAGGTCCTCGCTCAGCAGAGCTGGTCCTCATTTTCCCTTACAAAAACAGGGGGCACAGATACTTTGGATGTCAGTGGCAGAGGGGAGAAGTGGCTCAGCCATGTTTGGGACTGACAGTGGCTCCTGACATCAGCCAGGGTGCTCGAGGGCATCACATCACCCCAGGCGGGGCAGGGCTGCAGCGGAGGTTGCAGCAAAGGCACGTGAAGGTGATGTGCACCCTCTGCACGCCACGGGCTGCAGGCCACGTGGGAGCCGGGGCAGCCCGGCCGTGTTGGTGGGGACCTTCCCTGGGTGATGACCTGCCGGGAAGGCGAAGGAGCAGGGTGGGGCACTGTTGCAGCTTCGTGGCTTCCGGCACCTGAGCTGGCTGCTGGGAGTGAGGGTGAGCCCTGGGCACGCTGAGGTGCTGAACCAGGAGACATGGCCCTGGGCACTGCCCCAGCACAAACAGTCACCTGGACAGGAACTGCCAGCCTGGCTTTCTGCTGGGACAAGAGGGAAAGAGTCCTGGCATGACCCTCATTTACAGCATCTCTGCTGGGTTTTGGGGGATTTGAACCTGGAGGACAATTGAATCCTTGGGCTACCACCACCCAGGGAAAACTTGGTGTACAGGACCAAAGCTCTGCTCTGAGCCCAAAACCTCATGTTTTCTGCTCTTTTCTAGGCTTGGCCCTGACTGACTATGCTGAAGGTAGTGAGGATTGTTTCTCAAGCCATAAATTTTTTTTTCACTCTTCCTCTATCCATTTTATGGGAGCAGAAACACTCTACACTCAGTTGGCTCCTGGTCTGAGGGCCCAATTCCTCACACACACCCAGGAGCCAAGGGTGAGCCAGCCCTTTGCTATCAGAGGAACTTCACACATGCAGCCAGGGAAGAACATATGTAAGTGCCACTGGATTCCCTGGCTAATTGGGATCCTATGGGAGAAGCAGAGGGGAAAAACCAGCAGGAAGGGAGTGAGCGTGCATGTCATGGTGCAAACACAGTGACTCAAGAGATGCACATGTCCACCTAAGGGGCCCAATTAACAGTGTTTTAATAATGATTATTAGAGGAGTTGGCTAAGTGCTCAAAAACGCTTTGAAGCTGAGAAGTGCTGCACTTTACACCTGTTATTAAAATATGTTCCCACTTAGTGGACCCTGCAGTCAGCTTCTCCTCATGTGCAGCACCCCGGAGGTGAAGTTTTGCTCAGACAGACACCTGCCAGAGGGAGGGCCTCATGTTTATTATCTGAGTTGAATCGAACGTCTCTACTTTGCAAGTCACCATTCTTCTTTCCTTCTGATGCATTTTTAGTGCCTGTGGCGCACATTTATAGGGCAGAGGGCCTGAGATATCTAATTTTGCCCTAGTACTCTTCTTTCTAGACAGCGGAAATGACCAGGGAAAGTTGGTTTTGATGTTCTTTCCCCTCACTCTCTGAGGAAAGTAGACTTTCACATATGAAACCCCCAAGACCTCCCTGGCTTTGCCCTCTGCCTCCTGAGCCAGACAGACCTGAGAATAAGCTCCAAAAGGTACTTGATGGATTGAGCATCCACACACTTGGTTTTGGGAGCAAGACTGTTTTCAGGGAGTCCACTGCTCAGTCACTGTCCACATCATGAGTCCACATACACACTGGGACCCTTAGGGTGCCCTGGCTCACCTGCCCACACATGCCAGGCACACAAGTGCCCTTTCAGAGCACACAAAACAAACCAACAGCCCTTCACGCACTGGAGTCTCTCCACCAGCACCAGCAGTTCCATGTGGAACAGGTTCACTGGCTCTTTAAATCCAGCTCCATCAATAATTTACTCCTCTCTTGCAATTCATCAAATATTTATCCTCCCCATGCATTTCCCAGCCTGGACATGTCACTACGAGGGTAGAAGCAAGGGCTGGGGAATTACTGCTCCTGGAAACTCAGCATTGCCAGAGCACTATCAGATCCCTTCTCTCCTTTTCTTGGCTTCATGGTTCCTCAACCCTGTGATCTCCTGCTTTCCCCTTCCTCATCAGCCATCTTTGAAACCTTTTTCTCCTTCTGTAAGAGATATCAAAGGCTCTGGCTCAGAAGTCCTGAAGGGTTTGTGGGGTTTTTTTGGCTTTACAGAGTTTCAAACCTATTGATTAACTTGCTGAATTTGCCAATGAGTTCAAGGTTGAACTTATTATGTTTCTGTAAATTTAGTGAAAATGTTTATGATGGAGTTGCTGGTCATGCTCCCACAGAGAAAGCTGAATGCACCTTGTAGCAGCTTTCAGGGAGTGAAGTTAGGAAGTTCATGCTCTGGGCACAAATAATGTCCAGCTTAACCTCTGGACAGGCTTTATTGCTTTTCTAAAGCATGTGGATTGCAAACTTGGCATTACACTGACTGGGCTGTTCCTCTCTGTCTCTGCTGCCCCTTGGACAGTGCTCCAAGCAGGCAGAGGGGTCCCTGTGTGGGGATGAATGTGCTGGATGAGGCTGTTTCTGGGGTTTGTGCATTAGCATAAAGTGATGAATGTGCAAAGCAGCAGGGCAAAGAAGTCCCTCTGCTCCTGTGGTCTCCTGCTCCTTCCCTGGAGAAGTTTTAGGACTCTTTGAAGTCAGACATGCCATAGCTCAGAGCACATGGGATTTGGGAGAGGGTTCTGGGCTCTGCTGCTCCCAGCTCTTGTCAACACAGACCCTAAAGCAGCAAGGAGTTAAATAACCCTTGCTGAAGGTCTCAAGCATGCATTTAAAGAGTTGATGATGCTTGATGGGTCACCTTCAACTCTCTATATTCTGTGATTTGCTTTCTGCACTCTTGGTGTCAACATGGATTGGAGCTGAGGTCTGTGTGGAGGAGGAACAGTTCTGTGTTCCTCTGGTGCTCACTGAAAGGGTGGTGTGGGAACAGGCAGGAGCTGTGCTAAGCCAGAGCTCTGCCAGAGCCCTGCTGCCCACGAGGAGTTGCTCCTGAGGGTGGTGGAGCTGCCCAGCCTTAATAAAAGCCTTTGCCATATCCATGTGCACGGAGGGAGAGCACCCTGTTGACAGATACTGCTGCTGGCTGTATATCATTAGCACACAGCTCGGGAGAGGGCTGGTGCCAGCAGGGGTGTGAACTCTCTCTCGTTTCACCTGAGCACAAATACAGAGGAATGTCAGGAGCACAGACTTCCCTTGAATCCCAGGTTTGTGTTTGTTCTGGCAGAGGAGGCAGGAGATGCAGGCAAGTGGTTGTGTCCCACAACCAGCAGCTTGCTGGGGCAGGGGCTGGCACAGTGCGAATGGAGATGCTACTGGCAGTGTCCAGCTCCTGAGGAGTGCAGAAACCTAATCTGCACTTTCTCTGAAACTGGATTCTCTGGATGTGCTAATACCAGTGTGCTTCCAGCTGTGCTATCGAGACCAAGCACGGTACAGCAAAATCCCCCACAAAACCCCAATGCCAAGGCAAATGACAGCAAAATCACTCTTATTCTCTCCTGCCAACATTCCTCTTTGTGCCACACATTTCCCCAGGTGCCAAGGAACAGGTGGGTGGGAAGGTACGGCAGCTGTGGGGTTTCAGAACCATTGCTGAGGATGGATGTTTCATGGTGGGATCCCAAGGTGTCTGACCCAGGATGTGGCATACAGAGAGGCATTTTGGCATGCCCCCGCACAGAGTCTGAATGAAGCCAAGTTCTGAAGACAGACTCTGACTAGAATTTAATGGGATATTTGAGATTTGAAATTTTATAATAAGCTTAAGGTCTGAGATGGAGTTAGACCCGCATCTCACTTCTGGGCTATTCAGAACCTGACTTGCCTTTCTCCAGAAGTTGGTTTGATGTGGGAACACATTTTTCTTGAGACCTAAATTCAAGTCACATTGCCATAGCCTTGCAGGTGGGACACGTGATTCCATGTCAGTAGCACACCCCTCCAGAAGAACCCTTTAAAATTAAGTTGCAGGAACCATAGGTGCGTAGCTTGGTATTTTATGGAGTCAACACTTCATGGTGCTGATTTGCCCCTGCACAGCTGGGAATATCTCAGTGAAGTCTGTCATCAATCCCTGCATGCTAAACAGTTGATTTTCTTGCTCCCTAGGGGTGATCCAGACAAATGTGACATCTGGGGGAACACCCCCCTCCACCTGGCAGCAGCCAATGGCCACCTGAACTGCCTCTCCTTCCTCATCTCCTTTGGGGCCAACATCTGGTGCCTGGACAATGACTACCACACCCCACTGGACATGGCAGCCATGAAGGGGCACATGGAGTGTGTGCGGTACCTGGACTCGATTGCTGCCAAGCAGAGCAACCTCAACCCCAAGCTGGTGAGCAAACTGAAGGACAAGGCCTTTCGGGATGCAGAGAGGAGGATTAAGGACTGCGTGAAGCTGCAGAAGAAGCACCACGAAAGGATGGAGAAACGGTACAGAAAGGAGATGTCAGATAATTCAGATACCATGAGCTTTTCCAGCTATTCAAGCAGCACCTTAAGCAAGAAGTTCCAGCACATGTCTATGGTGACTTCCCTGCCATACTCACAAGCCACCATCCATGGCACAGCCAAGGGAAAGACGAAAATACAAAAGAAATTAGAGAAGAAGAAGCAGGGGGACGGGACATTCAAGATCTACGAGGATGGCAGGAAAAGCGTGCGGTCTCTGTCTGGTCTGCAGCTGGGCAATGATGTCATGTTTGTGAAGCAGGGCACATACGCCAGCCCGAAGGAGTGGACTCGCCGCAATATCCGAGACATGTTCCTCACGGATGAAGACACTGTCTCCCGTGCCATAAGTGACCCAGGTTTGCACATGGACTCGGCCCACTCGGAGGTCAGCACTGACTCCGGACACGACTCCTTGTTCAACCGCCCCGGGCTGGGCACCATGGTGTTCCGGCGCAACTACGTGAGCAGCGGGCTCTTCGGGATCGGCCGGGAGGACGGGGGCGCGCTGGGGGAGGACAGCGCCGATGGGATGGGCGTCAGACTGCGGAGCCGCCTGCAGCGCTCGCCAAGTCTCAACGACAGCATTGGCAGTGCCAACAGCCTGCAGGAGAGGAACGCGGAGGAGCTGCCCTGGGATGAGGTGGAGCTGGGCTTAGACGATGATGATGAACCAGACACAAGCCCCTTGGAAACTTTTCTGGCTTCCCTGCACATGTTTGAATTCATCTCCATCCTGAAGAAGGAAAAGATTGACTTGGAGGCCCTCATGCTGTGTTCAGACAATGACCTGAAGAGCATCAATATCCCTTTGGGCCCCAGGAAAAAGATTGTGGATGCCATCCAGAGGAGACGACAAACACTGGAGAAGCCAGATGTCATTGTAGACACTGAACTGTAAGTAGGAGATGGGGTGTCTGAGGGATTAAACCCTTCAGCAGGTGGAGATATGGATAACATAAGGTCTTGTTTTCAACCTTCTTTGGAAGAGTAGGAGTCCAGGTAACCTCAGCACTTCTGTGTGTAGGCAAATTCCCGTTCATGTGGAAAGGATGAGAGTTTGGAGAGGCGGCAATAGCGTTAGTTCATTACTCAACAACCTTAATGTAACTGGGCAGGACATGAAGCCCTTGTTTTGTTTCATAACCCATTTGAATGCAGACTGCTTTGTGGTCTGATGCTTCTCAGTCCATGTAGCTGAGATTTTCAACCACACTCAGGCTTGTCTTGACTTTTCACCTTTTGAAGACATTAGGAAATCAACCGCAATTCCTGGTGGGAGCAGGCTGACGGCAGCGCCAGGTGGCTTTGGGAATCCTTCCCCAAATGCTTGAGATCTTACTCAGGCCTCTGGAGATTGCATATCTGGGTTGGAGTTGTTGCTGTTTTATGGTGTTTTCAGGGTTTGGTTGGTAGGGTTAAAAAACTGTGTACCTGTCAGAGAGGCCACATGCACTGACACCCCAATTCACTGTGTTATTTGGGCTTCCCAGCTTTCAGATATCTGTGTGCTGCTTTTACAGCCTTACAGTACAGCTTGTTCTTGGATCCTCACAGTGCTGATAGATTTTTCTATTTTCCTTTGCAGATAGCAGCAGCATCTTNTTTTTTTTTTCTTTTCTTTTCTTTTTTTTTTTTTTTTTTTTTTTTTAATGCTCGAGAAACAAACCCAGTTCTAAGTTGCCAGAAAACACAAGCCAGAGACTCCCTTTCTGGGGCAGCTGAAAGCTACAGCCATCCCCACCAGTCCCATGGGACTGCTCCCTCACTCTGCTCCCTGTCTGTGCAATGCTCCCGGGCAGTTCCTGGCATGGAGGGATGACAGCTGAGATTGGACCAGGCAGCTCCAACCTGCCAGCATTCAAGGAACCATGGTCTCCCACTCGCTGGAGGAAGGAGTGAGCTGCACAGATGGCTGGGACGCTGCTGTCACAGGCTGTGAGACCACACCAAGCCATGAACGGAAGGAGATAACGTGATATTTTCAAAGGGACACAAAATAAATAATTACAAGCTATTCTTCCCTGAGCAAGTGGTTGTTTTGGGGTTTGGGCTTGAGGAGCAGAGGGTTGGGGAATTCTGCTCTCTCTCCTGGTTCTCATTTGGTGAGAAGCATCATCCTGTCTGCTGCTATGTTTTTAGGAGGGAGTTCTGATGGCCATGGTCTCAGTCTGAGATGTGCCAGCCATGACTTTGGCCAGCTGGTGCCCAACAAATCTGTGAGTCTGGTCTGTGCTGTCTTGAGGGCAAAATCAAGAATGAAGAAGATGCTTTGAACATGTTGGTAGTTCCCTTCCAGTGGTTAAATGGTTGTTTCACAGACACAGTGTTTCTGTCCCATCTCTCCAGGGCACTGAGCTGTGTCAGCAGTTTGTGTGCATAGGACCTTGTCTCTGAAATCCAGCAATTTCCCAGGACTGAGCACAGCACCAGGCTGCAGCCCAGAGACTCTTCTGAGCATCCCTGATGCATCAGTGCTCCAAGCACAGCTCTGAACTACAATATCAGGTGTTTCCACAGACCCATCCCACTGACCGGTGCACTCCCAGCTCCACTGTGCCATTTTACGTGTGATCTATGAATGGCTCCTGGATTGCAGGAGTTTCTGGGGTGCAGCAGCAGGATGGGCAGTGACATATCCTACTGAGGGAGAGTCAGCAGCCTGTGACAGGGGGTATTGGCAAAGTGCCTGTTCAGGCTGTGATGCAGACTGCCGGATCAGAAAAATGCTGCACACGTTACTGGCATTGCTTATCACTTCATCTCAGGGATGCAAACGATAAGGAATGACCTGTGTGTGCTCATCCCAGGCCAGGCTGGGATTTGGACCACACTTAGTCCCTTTGGAACTGCAGAGGCCGTGGTTATGCAGGTTGGAAGATGGGGATTTGTTTGGTGTGAAGCAGCTGTGCTGCTCCCTGTCTGTGCTTGCCCTGGGTGTGTGGGTGTAGGGGAGGAAAATTACTCTTTGCAAGTTAGAAATACTCAGGTGTTTCTCTGCTCTGCTGCTTCCCCAGTGGCTGAATCCCCACCAGGAGAATGTGGGGTCCCAGCCTCAAGCCACTGTACACAGAAATGCCCTGGCATCCCCTAAACACCATCACTGCACTGAGGGCTGAGATCTTTCTGCACAGATGTAAACTGACTCGTTTTTTTTAAGACCTAACAGTGTATTTATATTTGAAATTACAAGTTCTGAATAACTCTTGGCTCAATGTACAGGCAAAAGGGTGAGCGAACAGATGTGCTGAGTCAGAGAGTTCTCCAAGAAGGCTGCACTGCCCCAGCCCCAGTACTGTTTTCTTTGGTCCCTTTCCAAAGCCTGGGGCTGGTGTCCCAGCAGGGAGAGCGATGGCTTGGCTGATGTCACAGCTCCCTCTGCTGGGACCGGGTCTGGGAGAGGAGGATAGGACCCACAGGCCGCTGGAATCCATTGCTGCCAGCAGGACCTGCACTCTCGGGCCAGTTTTCAGGTGAGGCTGTGATCACTAAATTCACCCTCTTCCTCATGCACATGTGAACCTCATCCAAGCCCTCTGCCCCTTCTCTGGGTAACTGCCAGAGCATCAGCTGCCCACCATGAACCAGTCCCCAGCCCCAGTTTCCCCGGGGATGGATTGTGCCTTTGGGTCTTTGCAGGGTGCAGGAGGGGAGTGATTTGCCATGGCTCACTCCATTGCCACTCCCGTGCAATGGGAACCAGTTTATCCCAGCAGATGACAAAGAGAAATGGATCAATTGGCTGGCACCCACTGGAGACTTTAGCAGGCCAGGCACTGGGATGTGGACGGTATTTCAGAGGTCTAGGCACCTGGGGTGTGCACACTCCCTGACTTTCACCATTTTGCTTAAGAGCACGCAAGCAATTGCTGATGTTGAGCTGATACGGGCAGAGATCCTTTCTCCCAACTTGTCTTTCCTTCAAAGAGCCAGTGAAAGGTTTGGTGACATGACAGTACCCAAGTGCCATGGGACGTGTCCCTGCATAGCTAAGACCAAGGCCAGAAATGCCACTTGAGATCACCAAGCCCTGAGATCAATGTGATCACCTTCGTGACACAGGGAGAGACCAAAACTGAGCTGTGGCATCAATGCAGTGTGGCAGAGCCCAAGAGATGGGCTCTGTGGCGTGAGGAGGGTGGTCTATGGACATGGGGGGGCTGTCATTGGCACCAAAACCTCCAGACCAAGCACCTGCATTTGGATCTCATGCGTGTTCTTTGTCTCCAGGTTTGGTCCCTGGTTTCCAACCAAGTTTGTCCCACAAAGTGCAGGGCCACAGCCCTTGCAGGACACCACATCCAAAGCCCTGGCCAAAGAGATGTTTCCTGCATTCCAACCCCCCCGTCCAGCTGGGTTGCTGCATCCCACTGGGCTCATGATGGAGCATGAGACAGGAACATGGCTGTCCCCAGGTCCTCAGAGCTCAGCTTGCCCTGTGGCTGCTCTGCCCATCGGAGCTTCCATGGGGGAACCTCATGGTGCTCATTACACTCCACGACCGAGAACAACAAGCTCCTTTTGGAGAGGGTGCTTGTGAAAGCAGGGTGGAGGCCAGGGCTGGCACACCCTGGAGAACACCCTTAAATACCCTCCCAAACAGAAACCCAGCCAGGCAGCAGGTTTCCCCGACCCGCTGCTGCCAAGGAGCAAACACTGTCCCTGCCTGTGGCACCAGAGCAGTCAGACACAGGGCAGGTCCTGCAATGGATGGCAGCGTGTCCCCATCAGGGAACCAGTGATCCTGGGGATGGTTGTCCTGTAACATTCCAAGCCACAAACCCCAATCCACCCTGTGTCTGTGTTAAATGGGGCTTCCCAGCAAAACCAGTCCCCTGGGTTTAGCTTGGACACGTGTTTCCTTGTCCCTGACAATGTTGGAGGTGGTGTGTAGGGAATGGAGAAAGGCTAATGGGCCACTCCAGTGGTCCAGGCATGGCATGGACACTTCATCCTTGAGTTGGACAGCCCAAGCTCCTCTACCGAAGGAGCATTGCTCATGGAAGTGATGCTGATTCCCAGGCCCTGCCTGTATCCCCAGGCAGCTGCTGCAAGGGGGGATATGTTGGCACTCATCAGCACTCAGATGCTCCAGACCATGTTCTGGAGTGGGGAGAGAGCAGGGGAGGTTTTTGGGCATGACTGAGGTCGTAGAGTGGTGGTGTTGGAGATGTGGGTTTGCAGGCACCATTGCAGCATTTCTGCTTGGCTGCTGGGTACCACTGCTGGCCCGTGGGGACGTGGCTGCTTCTCCAGGCTTCTGGCAGCACCGGGTTATTGGCTGCTGCCCTTGGATGGCACACGTGCTCGGCCTTGTGGGACTGACATGGGAACTGAGAAAGGACATCAACCACAGGATACCAGGTAGAACCCACAGGACACTAGATAGGTCCTACAGGCAGAGAGGACCAGGGGGAAGCATTTTACTTGGGCTGGAGCATCTTGCCCTCAGCCCTGCCTGGTGCTCCTCTTCCCCAGGCTCACCCAGAGTTGGTAACAGCCACAGTGCCCACACCAGAGGGTGACTCTGGGGTCTAGGACCTGCCAGGCCAGCATGGGCCATTTCACTCCACTTGCTTAACTATTTCCTGCCCATCCCACCAGGGATTCACTTCCTGGCCCAGCAGCTGAGTAATGCATGGCTGCAGGAAGGTGCATGGCCAGGATGGAGCAAGGGGCAAGGGGATTGTTGCAGAGCACCTCCTGCATGCTCTGGATTTGCCAAGCCTTGCATGGTGTTCCCTGGCAGCCCAGCACAAGGATGGATGTGGCACTGATATGGCCTGGGTTGGATGCAGCACCTCACGGGGGCCTTGCAACTGCTTTTGGGAGTCTCTATGGCTATTCCCAAAACCAAAGTGCCCCAAAAGGCAGGAACAAGGACACAGCTCAGCATGTCTTCCCAGTGACAGTTGCTGAGTGGGTTGGGAAAGTGGGAGAAGCTGAGGGCCATTTTATTTTAAATTCTGACTTCAGAATTCACAGAATTTATTCTGAATTCAGAATTAACAGGTAAAACAATTTTCTACATTTGCAATTCATAAATTTTCTACTTAATGCAATTTATAAGTACTAGCAAAATATCAAGCAATACCATGGATTCTGACACCAGTTTTTTCAGGGCTGGAGTGAACTCCCTGGTACCCATTGTCCTGTTACCCATCATCCTGGCTTGCTCCCAAGAAGGAGGACAGGGACACACTTGCAGATAGCACTGAGCATCCCAGCGGGGAGCCAGGGCAGAGAAGGGTGTGAGGCATCACCAGTGCCCTGGGCCCACTCTGGATCCATCCCAATGGGCACTGACAGTACTGCTGGGAAAAAGCATACTTGTAGCACAGGCACCACCTGATCATTCCAGGTCATCACCCAGGACATCATCACCCCCAGCTGCTGAACATCCCTGGTCCCCTATGACACCCAGGCTCTGGCACAGCCCTGAAACCAGCAGTGAGGATGGCTCACAAACACTGCTCCAGGGAAACTGAAACTGGGGAACTATTTTAGGAGGACTTGACTTGAGCCCAGTGACGGAGCTGGCTCTGTGCCACTCCACATGTTGGGGTGAGAACACCAAGCAGTCAGGCACAGCCCCAGCACCACAACATCCCCTGTGTGAACAGAGGGTCAGCTCAGCAGGGACACACGGGTCCCAGGGGTGATGGCAGGTGGGAAACCCTCAGAAGCTGGGACAATACCAGCAGTGGCTTCTCAACAGTGCTGGTAGCTGTGACCATGCTGTACCTGGGGCAAACACCTGCACTGCAGGACTGATGCTCTGGATGGCCTATACATCCTGCTCTGGACACTTTGCTGAGGGGCAGAGGCACTGAGAGGGCTGTGGAACCCTTGGCTGGTGTGGGGCCAGGCCAATGACTGTCACTGCATGTACTGTGGCACTGCCTGCCCAGGCACCAGGGACCCCTGCTCACAGAACCTGAGCTCTGGGGTGGCTCTGAGCGCTGTGGTGACCCCAGCTTTCATAATTATCTCTCACTTTCTTGAAGTGACAGAGACAACCTTCCTGCTGCTCCTGATCTCTAAGCTTTAACGTTTCAGACTGTACTTTGACAACAAGTATATCTTCCTGTTGCCGGATGCCAAGCTCTAACACATCAGCACTCTACACAGCCAACCAAGGCACCCAGCCCAGAAAGTCCTGGTGGGACCAGGACCAGCCATCACCAAAGGAGACACCTGGGTGAAGGCTGGGCCACCCAGTTCCTCATGGAACTGCACTGGCTGGAGCAGCGAGGGCAGGGCTGCCGGGGTGGCATCCAGCCCAGAAACCACCTAAACCCAGACAGTAAGCAAGCATGGATGGATTTTCCAAGGGTCCCATCTCCTCTCTGTTGAGGCTGCAGCCACCGCCGCCTGGGCAGAGGTAGCAGCAGGCTCAGCACGGCGCTGCTCTGGTCCAAGGACGGGCTCTGCCCTCGCAGGAGGCGCCGGCGACAGATCTGTCTGCCACAACATCCCTTTGTTCCCATCCATTATCTCTACCCCAGGAAACAGCAAAACTGGGCAGGCACGACCATGTTCAAGCAGAGTCTGGGACCCTCACCCATGCTCATTCCCCCAGGACACTGCCCTGGGCTCTCTAGCTGTGTTTTGGAAATGCACCCATGTCTGGGATGGCTGGACTTGACACATCCCCTTCTCTGAGGCGGAGTGCCATCAGCTGTGGGCAGTGCTGGTGACCAGCGTAGAGGAATGTGCGGGAATTCCAGAATGCCAGAAGGCCTGAACAGGGCAGAAGGCGGATTCTGGAAGCCAGCCTGCTGCTGCCTTTTACATCTGTGGTGATAAACCCACAGCCTGGTCCTTCTCCACAGCCACAAACAACTCCTGAGTGTGGCACTGAGGCTCAGCTGACCCGGGGTGGTTGCAGGTCACAACACCGGAGTCAGACGGGGACGCCACCCCCAAACCTTTCTACATCCCTGGCGCTGCAGACCTCCCATACCAACACCTCTTATTTCAGCACCTTCACCCCACTAGTGTTTTGGAGCAGACTACCCGGGGCAGGGGGATCCCTTGGGGTCCCACCTTGAGGCCGGGGAAGGCTGCCCACTTGGGGAGGGATGGGGAGCTGCACAGGGCATCCATGACCCCATCGGAGCCGCTACCTGCGGAGGAGCAGGGAGCCCAGCCCTCGGCCCCGCTCAATAACCGAGCTAACGAGAGCCGCTGTCAACAAGTCCGCAGCTCCCCAGCCGGCGCAGGAAGGACGCCTGCTCCAGGGATCCGGGAGGAGAAACCTGTTTCACTGACCTTGCTCCATCACCGCCTTCTGGCTGCGCCGTGGGCGTTTGGGGCTGCGGCGGGGGGCGAGCGGCTCGGCGGCCCCTCAGGGGCACGGCGAGGAGGAGGAGGAGGAGCGGGGCTGGGGCCGCATCGCCGGCGGGCCGGGGCGCGGGGACGCGTCGGGCGGGAGGGAGGACGAGCCCCCGCTCCGTCGGTGCCGAACCTCGGCGCGGCTGCTCGCCTGCTGCGGAGCCTCGCTCCACCCCTCATCTGCTAATAAAGCCTCCGCCGCGCCGGTCCCTCCTTTGCCACTGACTCACGAGCTGACCCAGCCCAATCCCCGAACTGCCCCGCACTTCCATTTTCTGACCTACAAAGCCCAGCTCATCCCCGCCACTCTCCTGCTCCTTTACATAACAGCACCCGGCTCCAAACCAAACCCTGCGGCACTGGGACACTCTCAAGGGATGCCCGAGGGGCGACAGTGGGTGCTCGATGGCGGGGTACGGGCTCGGCCACCCGTGCCCAGGGAAGTGGACCCCGGCTGTGGTTTCATGGGTGCTGCAAGCCCTCGAGGGCACTCGCTGACACGCACAGACAGCATCTCCCCAGGGGCTTTGCTCGTGTTTCGGGGGCTGGGAAGGGGAGGTGAGCAGCAGGTGCTGTTCTTGGCATGGTGTCCTGGCTGCTTTAGTGCCAGGGAATGCCTTCACCCCACTGTCCTGGTGATTTGGCATCCCTCCAGTACCCCGAAACCCGGACAGTCGGGTTTGGAAAGCAGGCCATAGATGGCTGAGGAGGTGGAGGCTTTATGGGCACCTGTCAGACTGTGATGGGATGTGCTGGACTCATCTCCACTGCTGGTCAGGGATCAACTCTGACCACATCCTGCCCCTTCTCTCCTCTCACCTGGGAAAAGCATAAAAGCAAGCTTTTTTTTTTTTTT
>VYZP01068422.1:111315-146264 GCA_013400635.1 Hypocryptadius cinnamomeus | reverse complement strand
TATATATATAATCCTGGCTGTCACTGTCACTGAGCAGTAACTGTTCAGGTTTAATGGTGGCACTGGCATCCCATGGTGAGGTTGAACATGAGATCTGTCCCTGTGCATGGGTTTGTATGAGGAAAATCAGCTTCACACAGCCAAGAGATATGTAATTTCAAGTGCATTTGGTGAAAGATGGCATCCACAATTCAGCTGCAAACTTAGATCTGGGGGGTTGTCCTGGATCTGGAACCCAAAAAAACCAAACTGCATTGGGCACAACCACCTGACACACACCCCCTTTGTGGGCTCCTTGGAAGAAAGAAATAACTCTCCCAGAATAAGAATTCTCCTTCCACTGTGTTTTTTATATACCCACCTGCACAACAAACCTTACTTGATCTCTCTGTGGCATTTGCACTGCTTCTTATTCAGATGAGAACACAAATGCAATCCACTGGCTTCACGTCTTTGCTTCTTGCAGATTGACTTTTTTATACCCTTACCTGGCCTAGTTCCATTTATTAGGAACATACAAAAAATTATTGCCTTCTATAACTCTTCTTCAACAATGCCTCCAGCCTGAAGGCTTCATGAAGTTATAAGCAAAGATTTATATGTAATAAATTATTGAAAATGAAAAATATCTGTCTCCAACAAAAGTAATATATTTCAGGTAACAATGACTTTTCTAGTGAAGGGGAAGATAAAAGTGTATTTAGCAGGTATTCTGATACCATAAACTAGAATACAATATTTGCATGCTCAAATATATTACAGAAAAATATGCTAATTCAAATCTGACATTAAGAAATTACTTTCTATTGCAAATTGGAATTCCAAATGAAACAATAAGCCGCACTAGACTTAGACAGCTCCACAGTCCACTTGACAAAGAGAATCCACCTATAGAACTAATAAAAAAACGAAACAAAAATAATAATATATTACTGTTAAAAACAGAAAGAAATACTAAAAGGAGATTTCCTGCCTTTGCAGCACATACCTTCTCCCCAATACCCACTCATAAATTTCCCACAGGAATCCCACATCCACACCCCATCACTCAGTGCATAAAATGGTTCACAGCTTTTGTACAGAGAACCTGCTAAGTGGATTAAAGCTTATTTTTCATGTGTGACTTCATGATTTACTGTGTTTGGACAAGATTCTTCCTTGACTGAACTTGACCTAATCCATTCATGATTTAAAGGGGATTTTATGTATACAAACACAGGAACAGATAGTAAATTACTTAGATTCATTATACCAGAAAACAACTCTGAGATTCAAACCCCAAAGAGGGTTCTAAAAACTACCATCACATGTGCTTTTTATGTTCTTATTTCAAATGAGAATAAAACCATTTTTACTGTTGACTTTGACTCCACAGTTCAGCATCAGATTCCACTAGTTTTAGATGGTTTGAACTATTTCTATATTTTAAGTCACAGAACCTACAACGTACATAAAACTGTCCAAACAGAATTTATACTTATAAATAACAGATCAAGCATGGAAGCCAAAATGGGAATGGCACATTCCCAACAAGAGGAATGAAATAATATTGAAATAATACAATATAAAAACCTCATAAGAAGTTTTCTTCTAAACTGCAGCGTTAAAAATGTGTGGTATGGTTTCACTATAAAATGTTTCAGTCTGTTATAATGACAGAAAAACTTTCTAGAAAGTTGTTTTAATTCTCGATAAAAAGAATTGTGTAAGACAAAGGTTCTAAAATGGCTACAGGAGGATAATTCCAGTCTTAGAAACAATTAGTTAACAACCTTATTACTGCTAAAGAGGAGGCTCCCACTTCTGCTCCTGCCACAGGGTGAGAACGAACTGTAAGTTCTGAAACCCAGCTGGCTCCAGGGATGTGGAACTCACTGGGAAAGCTGATACTCTGCCCTCCCCTCACTGCAAAGTTCTCAGAGAACCATTTCAGAAATTCAATATAATAACTAATCACCACTTTGTGAACACCAACAGGAGCCTACCACTAACTAAAATTTGGGCAGAGGCCGAGGGGATCCCATCTTGGGGGGGAACAGCAGCCACAAGCCATGTCCATTCACCTGGAGCTCATGTCAGCCATCTGGGCTCATCCCTTGCTCCATTCCACCAGGGAGGTGGAAGTTTGGTGTTGTGCAGGACATCAGCCAATGTGGGAAACACTCTCACAGCTGGGAGGAGGCTCGGAAAGCTGCTGCAGGCTGGAGCAGGGAACGGGGTGGTGGCCAGGAAAGGGGACTCCAAGAGTGGTCACTTGATTATGGAACAGGAAAAGGAAGAGAATGAAATGAAAACACAACAGTAGTCTGAAAATAAAAATATGTAAGGATTTAATGTGGCATGGCTGGACCACAGCAGCAGAAAATTGGAGTTGGCTACCCAAAATCCTGGCCTCTGGTATTCACCCAGCAGTCCTGGATGGTGCTGAAATTAATAAATAACAGACCCACTAGCAACACCCTATTGATTTTCTGCCAGATTTGTGTGTCTCCTCAGAATTTTAAGAAGTGATCCAGCAGCCCTAAATTCCCCTCAAATGGGCACTTCCAGTTGGCCACCATGGTCCTGAAAATGCCATAGCATCCTGCCTCAGCATGGTTCTAGGAATACATCAAAAGAATCAGTTTTTAATTCCAGACTTAGTTTCCCTTTCTAGCCTTTTGTACCGCTGACCAGGCTCTGCACAGAATTCAGATTTGCAGTCTGCATTTGAAAAAGAAAGATAAAACCACAAAACCTGCCACATTTTTCCCAACAATGGTGCATTTCTGCAGCAAAGGAATACACTTCCCTCCTACCAGTACTTTCGTAAATGGTCCAAGGGATTGTCCCATTCCCAGGAGATCTTCGGGTTTATCTTGATCAGTTTATTGGCTTCCCCACACTGGTTTTCAACAGCATAACAATTTCATTTTGAATCTCAAAGCATTGTTAATTTTCTATTTTATGCTGAATATATTACTGGCCTTAAAAGATCCTGCTATCAGAGCTTTCCCAAGGATGGGTGGATTTGCTTAGCCCTGAGAAAAGCTCCATTTCCAGGAGCTAGTCAGCAAACAGAACCTATTTCAGCTTCTTCCATCAGCAGGTTGGACCATAAATACCTGCAGGAAGTAGATCTGCAAGTCAGATGGAGTCATCATCACCTACTTACTCTGAGCAGAGTGCCTGGCTTTAATACCTTCATAATCACCATTTACCATTGAGAAGCTGCCCCAAGCTATTGCCAATTCATGGTGGACACCCACGATGAGCAATAATGGCTTGTACTGTGATAAAATAGATTTATTGTCAATATAAATATACTTACTGCAGCAGCTTTTCTTAAATCTTTATTTATAAGGCACACCAGATAGCCCAATGAGGGAAAGGAAGTATTTCTATATACCAGACTTTTCACTTCATTTCCTAGAAAGATTACAGAACATCATGGACACAAGGATCATACCAAAGGTTACATATTCTAATTTCAGAGAAAATAAAACACTGTGAAGGAAAGTAACTGTACAGAAATCCATGCAAATATTATTCTATATACCCAGGTTTTACTTGTAAATGAACCCCAGACTTCAAAAGGAATGGAGTTGAGTTGATGGACCCTCTGGAGATATTTATCTCATAAAAGACTTTCAAATTGTCCTCCCACCCCCAAAAGATATTATCTTCATAATGTACTAAAAAAAAATAAAATCCTGGCCTTTGGTATTCACCCAGCAGTCCTGGATGGTGCTGAAATTAATAAATAATAGAGCCACTAGCAACACCCTATTGATTTTCTGCCGGATTTGTCTGTCTCCTCAGAATTTTAAGAAGTGTTTAAACAGATATATCCATTATGTGTTGGAAGGAATTTTAAAACTCCCCAGTAGGGCTGTAGCTGATGACATATTGACAGTATCTCAGCCTGAAATAATTTTGGACATTCCGCCTGTGTTGTCTGCAGATGCAGAGCCAAAAAACACCCAGCTGAAGGGCAAAGTGAAGGTCAAATGCCTGAAGCACTCAGAGAAAGCAGCTATACTTGAACACTATTGCTCCAACCCTCGGACATCAGCTTGTGAAGACAGAAGCAATTCCTGTTATCAGCTGTACAAATAAAATTATTAAAGCATCAGACTGTTTTTCCACAGAAAAGAGCGCCCCGAGGACTGAGATTTTAACTCTGCTGCAAAAGAACTGAGGAGTTCTTATCTTCATTTGCTAATACAAACAGAATACCTTCACTAATTCCCCAAAGCAGTTCCCAGCTCCTTTGCAGAGCTTTCCTCAAAGTTCCTTCCTCGTGCTCCACTTCTACTGCAGCCCAATTTAAGAGAGCATTTAATGCATTAAAACTGGAAGGCTTCAGATTTTCCATTTGAAATGCAGGGCACCAGAACACTGTCACCTTGCTAATAAAATGGGATGATGTGGTTTCAGAGCCATTTACCAATCCCTTGGAAACTTTTTTTTATATTTTAATGCACCAGTTAAATGGAAGAGCATATAAGAATTTTGGTACTGCTTTGACAGGAGACTAAAACAAGAACATGTTAATCAGCTGTGTAAATGCTCCTTTTTGCACTGATCCTATTTCCTGCTCCTTTGCTCGAGCAGGAATGTTCTCCTCATTATGGTCCTGATTAAGAAGTTTGATGTGCTGACCTTGAATATCAAATTAAGCTCCACGCTGCAAGCAAAGCATCCTATCTTCTCTAGTGGCTTATAAATTCATTAGACACTTTAGACAGAGTTTTAAAATTTGCTGACACTAAATTCACTCAATATGGAACAGAACTGTTAAGATTTATGAGGCAAATCTGCCGTTAAGTGAAACATGCAATCTCCAGGTGATTTCCACCAGGAATCCTTTCCATCTAAGCCCTTGCCTTGTTTTTTAAACAATGCCCTATTAAATTTCAGACTGTTAATTATCTTCTCATTTTCCAGCCAAGTGATCAATAGCAGAGGACAGGCAGCTGCTGGGACGAGCCCGAGCCAGGAAGGCGACAGCGCGGAATTCGGCGTTTGCCCGGTGCCAGTGGCTCCAGACACTCGGGTTGCACACCCCTAACAAGTTCAAAAGGAATAACTCCTCTGTAGAACTTCGCCTGCTGCTGTGGGGAGTGAAAATAATTTATCTCGGGTGCCATGTTTCTGAAGCAGCTGGATCAGAATTTTAAATCTTTTTGCCATCTATATTCCCCAAGGGCACGAGAAGTGAATCAAGGCTGGTTTTTTACTTTCATGGATTCTAGGCTTTGACAGGAGTTCACAGCAGGAAAAAAAAAGTAACTTCTGAACACCAGGCAAGCCCTGTGTGCCTGGTCTTTGCTTAACAGGCTTTGTTTTCATTTTGGCAGAATATGTTTTGTTTGCATTTAAAAAGGGGCATTTGATATCAAATATGAGTTCTTAACTAGGAAGCATCTCCTCCAACACCACCAGCCTAACACACACGATAAGACTCACAAAGTTAATTCAGTCATTTGTGAAGACACTTAAAGGGGATGTCAGGATGAAAAGCTTGCTCACAACAGGAAGGAGAGATGGTGAGAGGAAGACACGGGATAAAATCAATCACTGGAGTAATATTCTCACCAGATTAATTTATCCGATACAGGGAAGGGTTTGCGTCGCAAACCTTCGCGCTGACAAGATTTAACTAAGCAGACACACTGCAGAGAAAGGGTCAGGATGAGGACACAGAGGCACCTAAAATAGCCAGCAGCCTTCCCTAAATACTCAGCTGAAATTATTCTCTCTCATCTTGCACATGGTGTGCGACACAACAGTCTCAAGCCGTATGGCACCAAGGATGCTGATGTGCTCTTCTGCTGCCATCCTGGCCAGGAACCCAGAACAGCAGCAGCTGCCACAGGGATGTCTCTTCTTTCACATTGATCATTTTGTAAATACAGAGGATCAGCGCAGCTGTACGACTCACAGCTCCAGGGTGGAGGCAGCATGGCTCACACCAAGGCTTTCCTGGAAGTCTGGTGTCAGTCTGCAAGTTAGTTTGGATGAGAGGATCCAAAATCCAAGTGGCAGACAGGATGCTTAACAAACCGATGCAGCCTGAAGCACAAAAATACTCCTATTTTTGGTGTAGAATTACACTTATAGCCAATTCTGCCTCAAATAAATGTATCAAAATGGAATACAAATACAAGCAAAAATTTGCTACGCTGATAGAAACCACATACAAATAACTGGGATGGAAATGTTTATCTGGAGAGTGACTCAAAGAGGCCTGAAGAAAGAGTGGCATCAACAGAACTTGATATCAGTGTTCAGTTGACTTCTGCTCACAGAGCTGTTGAAGGGGAAGCAGATATATCTAATACCAACCTTAACTGCTGGAGCTGCAATTCCAACCAGAATGGCAAGGTGGAAACAGGGGTCATACCCTGACCTTGTAAACAAAGAAAATAGAGAGCTTAATTACAGACCCCACAAAACAAACACACAAACACGGAAGGACAGCAAAAGGACTTTATCCTACACTCCAGCTGGCATTTCTGGTATTTATTACAGAAATGAAGGTTGAAAAGAAGTGTCATGCAGTTAATGACATCAGAGAGGAGTGTGACCTTCACCAACCCAAGTAAAAGCGAACTTATATAAAATAGGCAGTTAAAAGATAAGGTGAGAAATGAGATGAGACCAATAGCCATTTCTGCTTCCTCTTGAACCAGAAAGAGAAAATTAGGGGAAAGAACTGCACTGAAGCCTGTATGGGGGGAAAAATGTGACCTAAGGTCTTCTACCACAGCTAATCTCTCCTCTTTCCATAGACAAATATGACTGGATTTAAGATACAATGAAGTGAGCTAGTACCAAGGAATGTTTCATTAATGCCACAAATCTGCTTTCTGAAAACCAGAACTGATGTACTGTGGTTTAGTCACATGTAAATAGACAGAAGAACAAGTTGGACCTCATGTCCATAAATGTTGTGCAAAAAAATCCAGAGTTTTGCCTGCATTTTTAAAAATATTTTGCATTTCACCTACAGCAGAATGTCCTTTCAATGAAATGTCATAGCAACCAAAATACCATCTTCAAACATAACTTCATCCTTGTTCTCCATCACTTCTTCTTTCCTGTTTAATGCTGTAGTTGCTCACATTTGATATTCCTCTGAATCATCACCACAGCATATTACTTGCTTTTGCCATGAAAGGTTGGACCACAAGGTTCTTGAGGTCTCCTTCCAACCTGATATCCTATGATTCACCTCTCCTATTGCTGCCCTTCCCAGATTTATCTGACTTTATTTCCTGAAAAAAAAAAGCAAGGACTTAACACAGCAAGTCCAAGATCTAGAAATATTTTGTGCTCTGAACTGTGTGTTTTACTAAACACATATGAAAATGCAAAATTTCCATCTCGACAGTCAAAGTTCAGTCTGTGGTTCAAATGAATGGTGCCTGCACATGGGTCATAAAATAAATGCATTAATAGTGGTTTAGTCCCTCAATTCTTCATTTCTTTGCAGTTACATCTGGTACTGAACCAGGAACCCCAAACCCAACAGGAGAAACTGCAGAAAAACTTAGAAAAACTAGAAATCTGTGTCCATTGCCAGATGGTCTACCAGCAACAGCAATGAAAAAAAAATATTTAATGACAGTAAGATCTGAAAGGAAGACACAAATACTAGAACATAAGGTTTTTAAAGCAATTGCTTAACGAATTTATAAAGGGATTAATAAGAGACATCTGCTCGTTCTAGCTGGAAATTCTGTCAGTGGCCCAGGAGTTTCTTCCAGTCCTAGGTTTATGTTATTTCATGAGAACCTCTTAATTTCCTATCAGTGTTCTCCTGTGAGGCCAGGAAACACAAATCTTTCCATTTTAGCAGGAAAGGTGCAGTTTGAGAGCCCTCTCTGGGCTCCCAGGGGAGGAGAATTCTGCTGAGCCTTGGCACCATCACACATTCCCTCATTTCAGTCTCGCCTGTGCTGCTCAAAGTCTCCTTGCTGAAACACTTCATTCATTGTTTTACCTGCAGTGAAGTCTCAAATTCCACACCTTCCCTGGCTGCTGCCAGGCACCTGCACACTCTGTGCATTCAGAGCTCACCTCAAGTGTCAGAAACCCCAAAAACACTTTGTGCTTTCAAGTCCTCCCAGGCCCTACAACCTCATTTCTGTTACTATTTACTTTAGCAAATACCAGCTGCCTGTTCTTCCCTTCTCCCACTGAGCACATTTCCACCCCCTCCACCCTCCAGGAGGGATGCTGAGTTCCTCTCTAACGTGATCCCATGAAGGCTGCTCTCACCACACCAACCATCTTCTCTCTGATGAAATAATTACCAATTCTACCTTTTCCAAGATCAGTGAATCTCAGTCAGCCCTCATTAGTGTAACTCCCTTATCACAGCACACAATATGACTATCAAAATTACTTCCTGAATTCTTCCTACTCTTATTAACAAGTTAGAAACAGCTTCTGGATGGAAGAGTTTTAAATACTGAGATGTAAATTACAATTTACTGCACAAACCTCAGAACAACTTACATGAACTTAAGTACATCAGGTTCTGTGCTCAAATTCAGTTGCTCCTCTTCCACCCCAAAGGAAGACAATGTGTTAAAAGAACTAGCAGAGTGGCTTAAACTCAACTTTAATTCCAAGTTCCTTCTAAGGCAATCAATCAGGAACTAAAAACCTCAGAAAAATTATCTGCAAAATTATCTTAGTCCTCCAGCTGCTACAGATTCATAACCACCTTCCTGTTTTGCAGCCTGATTCCAGAGGGGAGCTTCACATGCAGGAAATTCATCTTCTGCCAGTGAGGAATGTTGAAGCAAAGCAGCCCCAGCTCTGGTGCTGAGGGACAGACACCCTGCAGCTGCGACAGTGCACAGAACAGGGCATTTCTAAGACTTGGCCCAATTTCACTGCCAGGTAAACCCAAATTTGCTGGAAAAGGTTAAACGCCCTCTTTAGTCCAGTACAAGTGCACAGGCTATTTTTTTGGTTTTTAATTAAACAGGTCCTGCAAGACAATGCCGTATTTCCATGATCTCCTGCCTGCCTGTGTCAGAGATCCTGCTAAATCAGGATCTAACAGGTTAATGAGAACCAGGAGTCCAACATTCCTGCACAGCTCAGCCCCAGCTGCCTTCAACACACTTGTCCAGCACAGCAAGAGCAGACCCCTAAAAAGCCACCAAAATTTCACCTGGCCAATTCAGTTCTGACCAGAAATAAACCTGTGTCCGTCCCTAGTTCATTTTAATCCAAGCACTAGATTTCAAGGTGCCTAGCCACACTTTAAATGTAACAAATATGATAATGGCTTTTTTTCTCCTGGAGGAAAGATAAGTCTGATAAGGAGAAAAAAAATCAATTTTTTGTCATGAGGCAACTTTAAGTTAATTTAAGAGTATTTCAGGATGACTGCACATGGATTCTTAGACTGTCAGCTACACAAGTTACAATCCCTTTACAGTCTCATGCTGCACCTTGGGATCTTCTCATTGTTTTACTGTCCTAAAATTAGTTTGGAAACCTTGCTTGCACATGGCTTCTTTCCTCTGTCTGCCATAATTTTACTTGAAAAATGATCCCATAAATGCTTCTAAGTATGATCAGTGTTTCTGATAAAATTAGAAGGTGCTTTGTGGTATGGTGGTTATAGTTTTAATTTGCTTTTATGACCTAAACTTCCCTTTCCTAGCAATTAATTAATTCAGCAACAGGATTTTATAGTTCTCCTGGAGGAAGGAGGATTCCTGGAAGCCTCTCTGCAGAAGCCAGAGATGTCTGCATGCACCCTTTGTGCTGTTTCCATGCACCTCCAGCTCCTCCTAATTCCAGCTCAGGCCTGTGTTTTATTCAGAATGATGAGTAATGCAAACCTCAGTCATCATTTCTGCCTTTCCCTTTTTTGGACTCATGCACAATGCCTTTAGGAGCTGAGGTACCACAAAGAAAATGAACTTGAAAGAATATGGTCCCATCTATGCAATAAAGAGTTTATGTTTGAGGATATTAATTTCTTCTTACATTAGTGACAAAAGGATAGAAGGAAAAATCTGCCAGCAATCAGCAACAGAGAGCTGGGAGAAGAGTCTAATTTGAATCCTCAAGGGAAATTTAGCCAGACAAATCAAACATCCCAGTCTTAGCTGGTTAACGCATCATTAAAGGGCAGTGAGAACCAAGTTTTGGATTTAAAACCTACCACTATCCTTTTACATCCAGGGTTTGCATGTAAATACAGGAAGCCACAATCTCTGCTTGCACTACCTTAAAAAGCAATTTCTGCCTCATCCTGGGCTTAAAGAAAGACTTGAAGGCCTGGTGCAACAACAGGACATGTAACAGGACAAGGGGAAAGCCACCTACATGCAGCAGAAATACCAAAAGATACTCTGGTTAGCAAAGATTCTTCCAGTCATCTTTAACTTCCTACCCCACAGTGCTGAGAACTTCCAAGCGCTTGAGAGTCTCTCAGAAGAGAGATTTCAGGACTGCTGGAACTGTACTTTATCAGAATGACCCTTTCAGACCTGTCAAGAGCCCCCTCACATCCTACTTAAAGGCCAAAGTTTCTTTGGAATTTGCTCTGGGATTGGTGGAGGAAGTGGCATTCACCTGGTTTGTGGCTCTTCCCTAGGAAATGTTGCTTAATTTACTTCAGAGCATCCAAACAGGTCCGAAACCTCAGAGAAAGCGTGCACAAAAATGGGGGGTTTTAATTTTGGGACAGCAAAAAATTAAGCTAGGTTTTAAAGCTTAACTCCTGAAAGAATTCAAATTTTAACATCTTGATGGTCTTGTTGAGAGGTTTCCACCTAAGTAACTCCATAGCAAGGTGTGAGTGGTTTTACAGATCGACACCATCTTAGAGCCTTTTATCACAAACCCCTCCATTTTCAGGGGGCAGTTGTAAGAGGTGTTACTCCCAAACTTTTACCACTTTTTCTGTCCTGCAGCCCAGGTTCAGTGCACTGGTGTGACACCATCAAGGGCCTGAGGAGATGGTCAGGAGCCACTGCAGAGCTGTACCTGGGACCCAGAGGCTGGGCAGGAGGATTAGCCACAGCCTACTGAGCTAATTGAGCACGTTCCACTTATCCTGGCACTTAAGAGCCAGAGATTCCGAGTGTGCTGGTGAATAAAAGAACATCTGCCTGATAACATCCATTTCATGTGAGTTACAAGTTTCAGAGAGCAATTACACACCGTTTTTGTTTCTAATCCAAATCAGATGTTTAAACCATTTTGTGATTGCACAATTATCTTGTTTTATGAGGCAACCCAAACATCGTTTAACAAGATTTGAACGCCACTGTGTATTTTCAATTTATTAACAAAAATACAGAAGCCAAGCCCCCAAACATGCCAGGAAGAGGTAATGGGAAAAGGATAATAAGGCAGTGGTGAAAACAGCCTTGCTGGGAAAACACCACTGCACACCTCAATGGGAGCAGAGATGCTCACAGCTCTCCTGCTTTGTTTTTGCAGGATTATTAAGCAGGCAGGAGCTGCTGAGGAAGCAGAGGCAGCTCATTCCCACCAGTTTTCCCACAGCTCTCACCTGGGGAGGACACAGCGAGGGGCAGAGGAGCCTGTCCCCACAGAATGACACAAATCCAAACACCAACAGAAGCTGCTGCACTTAAAACCCTCCTAGATTTTTGGTCCATACTGGGATTTTGGTCTGCACATCTGGTCAAGCTACACAGCAAATTGTAAATACATAAGGCTGGAATCAGTGCTTTCTGGATGTCTTTTCCAGCCTTAATGATTCTGTGAATCTGTGAATCCTTTCTCACTGAGAGTCAGAAGATTAGAGAGACAAACACATCACCCCTCTGTGTACTCAGAGACCTCCCATGACCTGTTCCAGCAGAGAGCTAGGGAAGGACTGCAGCAGGACTGGGTTCCCTAAGTTACTTGGGGATCTGCAGCACAGCCCAGAGCTTTCTCATTCGGACTTTATCCAAATGTGAAATTGGGAAGGAGAATAAGCCAGATGCTGCCTTGGAGAGAAGAGAGGCTGAGTAGACAAACATAATTCTGTTACTCAGGAATTAATTCCCACAAAAACATATTTCTGCCACACTGAAATCGTAATATTCGGCTTCCAAATCCACAAAACTCATTCCAAGATTATTCAGTACAAATTACACTCTTACATAAAAAAAGAAAGATCTTTGATTTATCACATCTCATTTCTATAACCTCCATTTACAGTCAAAAGCTAATTTAGTGTTTTCTAACAGATTTTCAATGTTACTGTACTGAATTAAGCAGCCACACTGTAAGTCCAGGCCAACTCTCAATCCTGAGCAGGGCCAACAACCAAGACTTTAAAAGCTCACTTGCACCTCCCAGTTTTCACTGCAGGAGCACAAACACAATCCATGCAGGAATGACCAGTGACCTTCACCTGCAGAAGGACAGGGACTCCAAAATTCACTTTTTAAGGTGAAGCTCATCACACCCCTCTAGGCTTTGGCAAGCTATTTTAAGCCTAGGCTTTTCTTAAGAGATCATGGAATACATCATCCTTGCTGTGCAACTTGCACTCTCAGCATCCAGCTGCTCGGTGCAGCTTTTATTCTTCCACCCCTGCTTGGACCTGTCTTTCCTTCTCACGATTCCCAAAAAGGCTGGCAGAACAAAACCCTGAGAAACTCCACCAAACCAGACTCCCTTGCAGTGAAACAGCAGGAGAAGCCAGGAGCAGGGACTAGCAGGCCAGGCTGAGCAGTGCACTGTAAAAACCTTGGAAATGCAGAAGGATCGCCCCAAAATCTGGCTACATTCTGCCTAATTGCTTGATAGAGCACAAGGTGGGAGCCAAGCAGGGCTGCAGCCTGAAAACTGTGGCAGAAAATGAGGGCTGCAGACATAAGGCATACAGAGAACAATGAAAACCACAAACCCCAGAGATAATTATAACCAAAAATAGTAGCTCACTAATTTTTCTACCACTAATACTGTTAGTAAAGAGCCATTACTGTGTTCAGTCTTATGGGGAAAAAATGTTTATGGAAGCAAAATAATGTAATCATTCCTCTACATTTAGGAGCTCTGAGGTCCAAGGAACACAGAAAGCAGTGAAATATGTACTGCTCTTATTTTTGTTTTACCACTGAGTAATTTTCATGAGCAGAGTACTCAGACATCATCTCCCTTCTGTAATGTTTAAAAGATGTACAGCACAGAAAATAACCCAGCATCAGTACAGGCACAGACCAGAGGACTGAAAGGTCTCCCAGAGCTCTAACTTTTTAACACTCTGATTTTCTGGACTTTCAGTAGAGCTTATATAAGTCTATATAATTTGCAAACACATTTCCTCCTGAGTCATCTTTTATTTACCTTTTTTCTCCTCGCTGACTTACAGAACCAGCTTTGTGACTAAACAATTTTGGTAAGCCTTGCAATCAACAGGATTAAACAGTGTGTGCTGGGTGAACTACAGACAGAATTCATTTGTCAGATCCCCAGTGCCCTGACTTTAATCAGGGGTAATAAAGCCAGCAGTATTGCTAATCCAATCAGCAAGACCAATGAAAAAATAAATTTGTTACTGCAGTTCAAAAACTGCCCTTTCACTGTGCAAAGCAAAAGTGGAATGAAAATCTCTCCCTTCTCCTCTCTCACTCCAAAGGTCCCTAATGAACAGAAGAGGGAGGAGGCAGAGGAGTTGCATATCAAAGCCCAGTTGTCCCTTGAAATCCAACTTTAATTATTAATACATGTGATGTGCTGAGCAAAGACAACACGTTTGAGGTCTTGCAAGCTTACACTGCAGAATGTAGTGGCTGCAAAGCTGCATCACTCAAAGCCAAGGAGACTGCCTTTTCAAGAAATTTCTCCCAAAGAATTGTTGACCTGAATATACTATTTTTCTACTGTGTGCTGAAAAAAAAAAAAAATTTTTCAACGCTTAAGATACTCCTTCTCCCAGGAAATTGTTCTCTGTGAACAGCTGCTTCTTTAATTCAGTTTGCAGAGGGACAAGGTGCAGCTCAGAGCACTGGAAACCACAGAAGAGTTGCAAGGACTGAGCAGGTCAGGATGATTAATGAGCACTTGCTGACTCTGCTGGCTCGGACTGGTGCCAGGAGCTTCTCCAGCTCACCTCCAGCAGATCCCTGTGGCAGCACTGCTTGGAAGCAGAGCAAAAACTAAGGAGTGGGAATGTTACAGCTCCACCTGCCCTCCACTGCTCCAGGAATTACCATGGGATCACAGTTCCAGGGGTTGGGAGGAATCTGAAGGATTCCAAACCCCTGCCATGGGCAGGGACAGATTCCTCTAGCTCAGGCTAGTAGGTGTCACTATTTTAGGATGGGATATGATGATTATTTCAGTTACTCACTGAAATGTTTGTTCCAATCATTTTTTACACACAAATCCATGGGCTGAGGACAGAAGCGTTTCCCTCCTGGTGGGAACACACTCCCAGGTTTTACAGGATTCTCTGCTTTTCACACTGAAAGATCCCTTCTTAATGGCAAGGTACCAGCTTCCCAGACACACCTCAGTGAGGGCAAGGGCTACAGTAATAAACCTTTCCTATGTCATAACTTCATACCAGGTATTTTCAGAGAGAACCACAGCAGTGAAAGAGCACCACAGAACCCACCTTCCTTGTGTCCTGTGCTCCTCATGCTGAGCTGCCCACACCTGCTGCCTTTGAAATCTGAAATAAAACATCAACTGTGGCTTTTGCATGACCAGAAAGAAAATCCAGTTAATGCCAGTCTCTGTCAAAGGGGGAACTTCCCTCAGAGCTGCTCCTGTTTTAATGTCCACAACAGCCTTAACTTTCTTTGGGTGCTTTACTTCAATGGAAAACAGCCCCTCTTCATTCTGGCCAGAACTGAGATGTTGGAATATCCTTGTAGGGACATTTGTATTACTGAGCTTGCTTTTCTTCCCCATCAGACCTCATATCTCCAAGCTTTTCAAGAAATGAAGTGGATGTCTGTCTTTCAGCATCACCTTCACCTGTTGTTCATCGGGGTTCCACAGATATGGGAACTCCCTTGGTCTCTCCATCAAGTTTTAAAATTATAGACTCTAAGAATGTGGCTAAGAATGGACAATTCTTAAAATAATTTCTAAAACTTTAATAAAATTTCTTTCCAAGGAACAAGTTTTTTTTTTAATAAATTGTTGAAAATATGTGCCAAAAGTAACATGGGTAAGAAATCAAATCCCCATCTCACTACAACATTAAATGCTCTGCAACTGTGATAAGATTCATCTTCTGGACCAGATTTTGAAGAGGTCCAGTAATTGTTATAAATCAGTAATGAGTGCATAGCAATGGTAGGATGAGTTGGCATTAATGACAGGATGGCAATGCCTTTTGGAGGGTTTTTTATTAGAATTTACATTCTTACCTATGTCATTGTTACTTTAGCTGGAGAGGTTGTTCCAGACAACAAAGCAGCTGTTGTAAAACAACCACTGCTAATACTTTAATTATAGCCACATCATCATTAACTTGTGCTCTCTCAATCTGCTGCCTCCACCTGTTACTGTTAAGTTTATATTTATCTTATTATTGTATCTGGAAAATAAATTATCTTCCTGTTATGTAGCTTTACACTGCTCAGCGAAACAGGAGCCTGAGCACGATCAGGACCTTCATACACTACCAAAAGAGGAGAAAAATATTTTTTAAGTTCTCTTTCAGTTTTCTCTAAGGCTACTGGCATGTAATGTAACAACTGAGGAACTCCAGCCTGCAGGTTAATGCACTTTCACAAGGAGAGAAGCAAAGAAGTTCATAAACACTTCATAAAGCCCACAGGCGCTGATGAAAAGCAGAATATACATCAAATACAAAACGTTTTTCAGGATGCCAACCTCTTAGCAGGTAGGCACTGCCTATTTGAACAGATATTTTTTGCGCTGATGATGGTTTAATGAAGCAACTTTTGCTAGGTGTTCAAAGAAAAATCACTGTCTCTTCATTCTGCCTTATTATCAGAGCCTGTTGATCACTGAAGTGGAAGCTCTTTTGGTCCTCTGAGTCACAGCAGGAAGCCAACACACAGCCATGAGTTGATTGAAAGTCTGAAACAGACTTTGGAGCAGCTCCTCAACAAAGGTATAGTTTTAGAAACAGTGACAGACTGTCTAGAGCTGGAGAAAAAACTGTCACACATGACAACCCCAACACAAGTCCCTGACACCTCACCTGTGAGCTCACTCAAAAAAGCAGGGGAAAATTGAGAAAACTTTCTGAAACTCTCTCTAGACAACAAAATTACTTCAAATTTTCCCCAGACAACAAAAAGACTTCAATTAATCCCTATTCTGATAGACTGTTTCTGGGCATATTTGTAAATGGCCTAGGGAACTATAATTAAGCAGTTAACTTGATGAACAGCTGCACTTTTTTGAAAGCAGTCATTAAAAGTAAGGACAGAGTTACCTACCTCATTGTTTAACAAGATCTATTAGAATAAAAACATGAAATAGTAACCCTGGAGGAAAAATAATTCTTCATAAAATATTAGATGGTTGAATTTGGTTTCCCCACAGAGTTTCTTTCCAGGCTCCATATTTCTTTGGAAAGAAGGCAGCATCTCATTACTGCTCCTGTTCTTTTCAAAGAACAATTCTTGCCATTTAGCTAAAGAGAAGACATTCCAAGGAAGTGGGTGACCTCTAAATCCTCCTTGGATATAAAAATTCAGAAAAGACATGTATGGGTCTGGGCTTCCTGGAATTCTCAATGAAAACAATATTACCAAAAGTATTAAGATGTCACACAGGCACAATAGAGGTCAGAAATGTCATAAAACATTTCATCTTGAGTGGTTTTCTAATGCTAACTTATAATTACTCAAAATTTTATTAATGTATAAAAACTATACATGCACTAGCACAAAAGTTTTTCATGGTGTCAGGGTTCAACAAAAAAACCCCAAGAATTTAGGATGCTTCAATTTTGGAAAAAAGTTGGCTGAAATAGACAAAAATATTTTAGTTTCTTTGTAGCCAACAGTTCTATCAAACTGCTATAGAACAGATAAAAGCATCTGAAGCTATAGGTTATGCTTATTAATCTTCATGAAAAATTCCTATTTATTTCTAATATATTCTATTGTATTTATTTTTTGTATAACCTTGGCTAGGAGTTAATGGGAAGACTCTACTGATTTCCACTCACCATGGTGCCAGAATGTTCCTAGAGAGGACATCAAAACCCAGTGCAAGAGAAGCATCACCACTGTGACTTTAAAATATCAGTTTGCCTTATTTAACACAGTCAACTTTAGTGGCTTCCCAAGTCTCTTCTCTGCTCAAACACAAAAAGAAATTAATTCAGTAAAAGAAAAATAAGCAGTCAAGAGGTCAGCTTTTCATTGCAGGGACAATTAGAGCCTGATCTATTCCCAAAGTAGCAATGGAAAGACTTAAGAGCATTTGGCTCACACTGAAGACAGAAGGAGTAAAGAAGCCCTGACCTGGATGCACATTGCAGGTTTGTTTCAATTTATGGTGTCATTAATCTGGAGGGGGAGGAACTGTATTTCAGCTTTTAGCTTTGGACAGGTTTGGTTTAAGGTCTCATTTATGCCCCACTGCACTTGACTCCAACCAAAGCACTGAACACTTGATTATTTACCACTGCCACAGCACCAGTAAATGAAAAACTGCTTTTCTGGAACTGAGAAAAACAGTTTGCCCAGAGAGGGTGTGGAATGTCCCCTGCTGTAGATATTCCAGAGCCAGCCAGACACAGTCCTGTGTCCTGTGCTCTGGGACAGCCCTGCCTGGGCAGGCAGCTGGGACCAGTGACCCACCATGGTCCTTTCCAGCCTGACCCATTCTAGGACTTAACTCTGAAGGCTGTGAACAACATTTTAGAACCCAAAAGCCTCATTTTCAAAGCTGTCAAGATCACACACCCCAAATGAGCTCCCAGATGGTTTGGTGCCAGCATTTCTGAAAAGCCAAGCTCCAGGAACTACCTGTGCTTCAAAAAAGGGAAAAGTTACCATCCAAACAGGTACCCCTTGATGGCAAGGGTTAAACCCTGCATAGACCAGCGCCTAGGATTTACAAAAATAACTTCAGATAGGGAAATGTGGCTTAATTATTGCTCTTTTCACCAAGTCATACGTCCACAAACACTGAACAACAATGTGCCTCAGTTTCCCTCCCTCATTTGTGACCCAGTTTGCACAACATAACTGCCATGTGCTTACAGATGGGGTGGTCAGGGTCTGTTATTTAAAAACCATGAGTGTATGGATGCCTGAAACTCAGCCCTGCGAGAGGAGAGGCAGACAAAACCAATTTGGCACCCAGTCCTGCAGTTCTGGTGCCTCTGCAGCACTTTGGATCAGCTGAGGAGCTGCAGCAGATGAAGCTGCATTCTGCACCTCCCTCATCCTGCAGCTTTTGTGGGAACAGCAAAAAATATCCTCGAAGCTCTAACCTTGTATGAGCATGAAAGGTTAAACAGGCAAAAATCAGGCCACATAATGACAGACTGAACGAAGGGAAAAGAAACCTTCCTGGCCAAAGGATTCTCTGCTTCTGGAGCAGATAACCAGGCAAAGATCACACAGTCTGCCCCCAGAAGATAAAGTTTCTGGTGCCTGTTCAATGCAAAGGCTCCTGCTTGTTCAGCACAGTATTTTTTCTTGTATTTGTTTCCCTTAGACCTTGGTGATCTTTCCTGCATTCAATTGCTCAGCTCCATTTCTCATCACACTGTGTGCTACAAAAGCAACTATTCAGGATTTGGAGGTGCTGAAACTCCTTATCTTGAATTTTAAGGACAGATTACACTAACCTCACTCACAGTGAGCAGTATTTTGTACAAAGTGTATGTACCACCAAAGTCCTCGAGAACACCAATGCTACAGAATATGGCACAACAGGAACAGAGATACCACAAAAGATGGAAATCTTTCCTTGGCACCTCACACTGCCTGATAAATACACCAATGAAGTACAAAATTTAATGCATACTGGAAGTCTCTGATATTTGTTACCAAAAAAAAAAAATTGCACAATAAAGTCCATACTTGCACCAGAAGAATAGGGCAACCTGCATTTGTAAAAATCTGCTCAAATTAACTGTTCTTACAATGTTTTTCTCAGTCTCCATTGAAAGGTCTTGTAACATTCTGACCAAACCCAAAGGGGAGGGTAGACCTTTCTTGCTTTGGAATAGATTCAGATGCCAAACCACAGATGCTTTGGCTCTACAAAACCACGTCTTCTGAATTTCCGCTCCTGGCAAGAAATACAAGAAGTAAATCAGGAGTAAAAAGGAAATACGATGTCATTTCCAAGAAAACAAAACTGCAGGACCTCAACTGTTAAATTTTTAAAAAGTGGGGATGAGCAGAGTAAGCATTTGTGGGCACAGAGAGACTTCTCTCACAGATGGATCCGGGCTGGAGACTGGCAGCCGTGCCAAGGTCAGGCTGGCAGCAGTGCTGGATGGCAGGGCCACAGCCCAGCCAAGCACTCCAGGAACGAGCTGCCAAGCAAAACTCACACCCCGACCTACAAATTGTGCCCATCAGTGTTCTGCAGGTGAAAAACAAGCACAGGATTCTGCAACGAAGCTCGCTTGTTCAGGCTTCGCTCAAGTTTCAAACAAACTGTTTCTTCGTCGCTCTGCACTGAATCACAGGCTGAGCAGGTTATTATGCTTAAGATGAAATTTGAAGTCTGTGCAGGTGCAGTGTCCCAGAAATCCCATCAGTTCCCTCACAGATGTTCCTCTGCGCCCTTACAGCCCCATAGTGCAAACAAGGCAAAGGCTCCAACTGAGCAGAGCGAGCCAAGAGAGACCCAGGATTCCTGGCACCCACAGCAGTGACAAAAAAGCTCTGGAGGCCACCCTTTAACTAAAACCATCTGGGAAGGTATATACTTTGTCATAGCATTTTCTCCCCTGCGCTGTTATTTTGGTTTCCAGCCTCACAAATTATCTTAACCAAAATTAGTGCATGTATGTGGCCCAACCAAGAGGTTGCTTTTTTCCCTCATTAATTAATCTCATGGATCAGCTACCAGAGCTTATCTGCACCAGAGATGAACCTTTTTTTTTTATTTTATGAAATCCTTGAGAAGGTTAACATCAGTATTCCTTAAAATCATTTTTTAAAAAGCTATTTTCTTTCAAACCTTGGGCTGGGATTAGCTTTATCATTTGTGCTTTTCAGTACACTCTGAGTAGGATTGTACACAATTTCACAATAACAAATTTTCTATTTTCCCTGAAGTATCATTAGTTTAATACTATATTCTCATGGCTTTACACATGCCATTAATTTCAATCACTTTTTATTTCTTTGTATGAAGCAAGTAATGATGAGAAGTAAGTCAAATTAGAGACCAAAGGGAAGTACAAAAAGACACAACCTGACTTTATCTTAATCACCCTATATGAAACCAGCAAAAATACAGTATCATTTAGAGGTCTCAGCTGTAAGAACCCGCACAAAAGCAAGCAAGGTGCCTATATGGCACAGCAAATTGCCATTTTCAGCACTTCCCACACACTTTATGTTATGTTAGCTCAGGTACCAGGAGCAGAGTGGCTAAATTAGCTGGAACAAAAAAAAAAATAGCAAGAGAGGCTGGGGGAAATTCCAAGTTAACACAGCTGAGAGCACACAGCACTGAGAAACTGTCCCCATCCTGAATTAGTTCAAACAAACCAGAAAGGAGTGGTAGGAAGTGAAAAACAACAACACAGCAAAGCCAAAAGAACTTTCCAACACAGCACACAAAGCAATCCTGCAGCCACACCAGGTTTGTGGCTGCCCCAGAGATCTGCCACACCATACAGTAGAACTCTCTGAGATTAGCAGCGAGTTACATCAGCCTCAGGTGTGGTAATTTTTATATTTCTGCACTTTGCAAGAGGGGCTTTGTGCAGCAGGCACCTTCTGCTGAGCAGCACAAGAGATGGGAGCGCTCCTTGCAGCTCCCGAGCACCGCTGGAGTCCTTCTGCTCTCAGATGGAAAACTGCTCCCCCAAATGCTGCTCTCTCCCCTTTTCCAAAACACCAGAGGTTCTGTCTGGCAGGATTAGCAAGGGCTCTTCCACCAGCCAGGAAACCCCTCCTGGGGCTGCCCCTCTCTGCCTCCTCACTGGCAGTGCCCGGGAGCTTTCCAGGGGACACAGCCCTGCTCTCCTTCTGCCCACAGGGCAGGAGGTTGTTCTGCTCCCACTGCAAAGATTATCCATTATCTGTCACCAAAGGACACCAATACCTGTGCTGTGTAAACACAGAGATATTTTCCTGAACAGAGAATGCATATCCACAGTCTCTTTGTGGCTAAAGATAAATAGATTTACAGAATATAGATGTCACCCTAAAGTAACCAAACATTAATACAGTGAAATAAGGACAAAACAATACTGAGCAATTGTCTATACAGTTTTTAGCTATCATAAACAAGAAATTAAGGCCTTTGATATAGAAGAAACACTCTTATAGACTTGAATCCATTTAAAATGGATTTTGTTTAGAGTCACTTTCAACTCCCACTGCTTTCTTACGAGCCTCAGGACTTCATTTTTAAACAAGGAACCCTTTGTATTGTGTCACACATCCACAGTAGTAAAAGCCAGATGTGAACTGCAGAGTCTCATTAAAAGCATCGTTGCAAAGAGGTGATGGAAGCTTAGAGGACTTATGACCAAGCAGGGAGGTCTGAGATTCCAGTAATGGCACAAGAATACATTTTCAGAGAATAAAAGCTGTTTAATGTGAAACAGCCTTTGAACTTTCGAATGCGTGTAGTGCTGAGAGCACCACTGCTTGGAACAGAGTGGCAAGAAATAAAGATAACCAGTATTTGTCAGGTTTATTTTACTCCACAAATGCTGAACATAACGATGGTTCCCAGTCAAATAAATCCTGTACTCCCAGTACTGGTTCCAAAGCTAAATGGCTTTTACCCAGATTACAGCTAATAATTCCTCACCAGGCTGAAAATAAACCCAATTTACACAAATTGGAATTGATGTGGGAGCAAAGGCAGCTCCCTGCTTGGGAACATTTCCACCAGGGACAGCACCACTGAGGCACATTTGGTGGTCCAGTAACTTGGAAGGATCCAGAGCTGATGTTGCACATGGTTCTGTTTCTCCTCTCACAACAATAATGCTTACAAGGAATATAAAATAAAATGTGGAACCAGCAGAGTCAGGGCTTTAAATACCCCTGGGATTTGTGCTGTGACCATTCTGAATGTTGCTGATGGGGCTCTCTTGGTAGTAATTAGGAGAGAGCACTCACTCTGAAGGATGATGGTAAGGTCTTTGTGAGCACTTTCTTTTGAGCTTAAAATAAACTCAAGACAACACTTAGGACAAAAACATAGGTTAAATTAACATTAAATACACAGGTTAAATTAACATTGTAAATTCAGCATTTAACTACGTAGGTCTTCAAACTTTGTGCCCTGTAACAGTCAAGTTATTTCAGTAAAATAACTGAATTTTGAATTTTTAAATTTTTTTTTAAAAATCTGCTCCTCTTCACCTGAAAACTCCAAGCACCCCTGTTTTCCTAGATAGTCATTTTAGTTCAAATGAAGCCACATCTCCCCCTTTCCCTTTCTCTGAGGCATAAAGAAGATGTTGCACCAGAGAGAAACTGGGCAGATTTCGTAGTTCAAACTTATTTCCTCTCTTCAGAACGATGTAAGTGAATTTAATCCAGAAAAACTGTATCATTAATATCTGCTTACAGGCATTTCCTTGAGCTTTCAAGTTTGTAGAACAGTGTGAGTTATCATATCAAAACCTTAAGCACCAGACAGGGAAAATGGGAGCTGCATTATGATGAAACATTAAGATAAGGTGAGGAAAAAGTTTTATTTTCACATATGTAAGTTCATTTTTCTTCAAAAAAACGAATGCTAACTTTACCAGCCTTCTCAGCACCACCGTGTGACTCTCCTTGTATTAGCTCTACTAACCATGATTAAAGGGGATGAAGGGGATGAATTCTCCTCTTTGTGACTAACAGAAAAAAAAGATACCAGTGATGAAATATTTCCATCTGGTAAACAAAGTGCCAGGGAAATATCAGAATCACCGTCAGCGCTGGCGGCAGCAGCAAGGCAGAGATTTCCATCCAACCTTTGCCTTTGCTCTAGCTATCTGAAGCACTTAACATTTTCTCCTACTTCAGAGGAGGCTGCTTGAAAGGAAAAATAATTCAGCACTGTCTATGCAGAGAAAGAACAAAACTGTATCTCATTATAGCAATGTATCTTATTTTTTTCATTAAAATTACTGTTTCCGAAGTTTCAGATATAAAAACTGTCCTGCAAGTACCACTACCAGGAGTGACACAGACAAAAAAAATTACAGGTATTTAACTAGTGATTCAAATCCAAGGATGATAGGGGACACATAAATTTTAAACTGAAAATCCTTGTGGCTTTTTTGTGAGGAGTTATCTAGATGATCTTTTTTAAGCAAAAAAAAAGCAGTTTACTGGCAGCTGTGTATCAGGCACAGCATCATTATTGTTGTTTTTTTATCTACAGCTTGCACAGGCAAAGTGTATTAATAAACATCCCCCTTGTCTCTGCCACAGCTTCCAGTTTGCAAGTGTCTGCATTAATGTTGTGATAGCTGGACTGAAAATCCTGCCCAGGGAAGAGATTCCTGACCCAAATGGCTGCACAAATTCCTCCTCTGAGACTTCCCCCACTACCCGGGAAGGTTCTGAAGCACCTGATAAAACAGGGACACATCCTTGGATATGCAGAGCCAGGGAATGCTGCTGACAGAGACAAATTTCCTACCACAGCACATGAAAGGGAAAGCTCCTGGTGCAGGGGGCATGATCACAGGGCAGAATAACAAAACACTGAGCTGCTCATTTCACCTGAGCCAGAGAAAAGGTGCATTTGTTTCTGAACAAACAGCGTGTTAGACATGCAATCAAAGGTTGTAATTAGGTACTAATTATAGCAGCCAGGATCCAGTCACTCAACAACCCAGATCTGCATTTCAAACAAAAGTTCCTGTAGAAAAAATATTTCAGGGGAAAAAATTAGAGAATTGGCACTTCCCAGTGTCAAGCATCAGCAATTAAAAGCAATTATAAGCAGAGGATTTTCTTGCCTGCATAATCATATTCACTCCAATCTGTCTGCTGGCTGTGCAAGGGGAGGGTCAGGCAGGAGACAAACACAGAGCTGCACAGGTCAACTCAATTTATTTGGAAGTCTCAGTGGACTTCCAAAATAAAGAATCCTTATGGAGAGGGAATGTGTCAGCCACACGGCTCTGAAGCAAAACACGTTTTAGCTTCAGAAAAGAAGATAAAAAAGAAGTCCACGATGAAGCACAAAAGATTAATAGTTCTGGTCACTGTCAGGCTATTGATTAATTTTCTCATACTGACAAGGTGGGGAAAAAAGGGAGATCAAAATAATCATTAGCAACTAAATAATTAAGTATTAAAAGGAGAAAAAAAAAATGCGAGGACAGACCTTACTACTGGTAGCAAGAAGGAGCACACACTTCACAGTCAGGATAACTAAGACCCATCCAGTCCCTGGGGTAACTTTTCCACTTAAATGAACTGCTTGAGAATTGGTTCATCAACTCCATCTGTATTTTCCTAGTTCCCCCCTATTGTTCTGCTCAAAACAGCAGCTAGATTACTGCTTGCTCTTACTTGGACATAAAATTCTAAATCTGCTTTTCCACAGAAACCCAAATTCCAGGTATTCCAATTATTTCTTTGCATGCACTTTTGAATGGACAAGCTAATTAACAAATCGTTCTGATGCTTTAATGAGACTCCAACTCCTTTCAGGATTTAGCTGCAGTGGGGATAACAGGGCTGCCATGTTTTCTGTCTAGGTATTATTTGGAGAGAACAAAAGCTACTGCTACATCTGCCCACCAGGCACCTCCTTGCCATCCTGGGAGGTGACCTCCAACTCTGCACATCACCTTTTTTGGGGGTTTTTTTTTTGGAGTCCAAGCATTGCAATTGCCCTTGCTCATATCCACACAGACTTGGGAACCCCCCAGTCTGGGTAAGGGGTATTTGCAGCCAGATCTCAGCACTCTTTCTTCTGCTGCTCCTCCATCTCTGCAACATCAAGTATTTATTTTCTCGCCTTTCCTTCCTTCCAAGGTCCCAACAGCTCTGTCCCATCCATCAAGGTGTCAGGCTACATTACCCATATGATAAAAATAAAAGCAAACAACTCTCCTTGCATATTGTCTTACATTGTCTCTCACCTTGCAGGACCAGGGACTCCACACTCCCTGAACAATCAAAAACCTCTGTAACAACTTTGTTACTACAAAGCTCTGCTAAGATTAGATTGTGGATATGACAAAAAACCACAACATAACCCAATAAATATCTTAAATTCTCATTGGTTTTCTACCTGTCTACTGTCTTTTACATTTAAAGTGTGATTCTGAGCAGTGATAAGCGAAATTCCTTCGTATTTTCATCAGTCTCAGGAGCTTACCCATAACTGAACTCCATGGTAATGATGTTTCAGTGAAACACCATACAAAAAATAAAATACTTTTTATCCCTACAAGTTAAACAAGAAATAAATCTACAAAATCACATCTTTCAGAGTTTGATGACTCCTGTATTTTGTCACTTTTTTCCTCAAATCACAAGGAATATCCTTCTCTTTCTCCTTCTGGCCCCCACCCAACCTTTGTGATTTGGCAATTCTTTGCATGTTTATACACAAGTATTGTATTTTCCAGTGAACCACCTCAAGCCTTTTCAATATCACAATGAGGGACAATGAACTTACTTATGCTAAAATGGTTTTATTACCGCAATTTTCTATTCTTGCAATGTTTTTAACTGTGGAGTACACAAAAGTGCGGTGGGCAAGCACTGTGCATTAATCTTACTGCCAGAAAAAGAAAGAATTTCTCATTGGAAGCATCTGGTAAAAGCACACTAGAGGCCTTGAAATCATGACTGGTGCTCTTACTATTTGCAAAAAAATGAGTACAAATACACACTAATTTGATTTCCCTGACCCTGTTTGCCCAATAGGAACCATCTGCTTCTGTTCATCGCCTCCTATCCACCCTGATCCAAGATCACAAATCCAGCAGCAATCATCCCTTCTTTGTCTGCAGTGTCTTTGCATTAACCCAAAGCAGAAGATGAAATAAAGAATGTTAAAATGAGCTTTAACAATCTATAAAATTCTTCCATTACGCAGTTTATGGCGAGTGATTATCGCTACACTTTGGATTCCCATAATGAGTTACTTTCTTAATAACCTCCTGAGGGCATCATAGAACAGAGTCAATGGCTGAAAATTATAGGGCAAACAAGAGACAGCTCCAAGTCAGTGTTTTATATTCAAGAGAGGTGCAACTGGGCTGAGCTGGGCTCTGCATCCTGAGCTGATTTCAGTAACAAGCTTGAATGAACAGAGAAGAATTAGCAGAGTTCCTCTCAACTCCACTCAGCAACACCTGCGTGTTTTTGTCCTCTGAAAGCAGAGATTTGAGACGTTCAAGAACAGCAGATAGAGCTGGTGTGGAACACCAGATCTGCACGAGGAGGAGGAGCTGTGAAAATCCCAGGTTCTGGCCATCACACCATTACTCATCCCAGACAGCTGGAATGGAAACAAGGACCACATGAATCATCCAGGCTGCTCTCTAGGAACACACTGGGCTGCTCTGCACAGGCCATAATAATAACATTTGTTATTCCACAATGGACTTTTAGATTAACTGTCTTATCTGGTTTTACGATGCTGCGCTCGGCGCATTTCAAGGGAAGGTAAATCACTTCACCAGCCCTCCACCAAGAAAGCCACAGTAGATCTTCCAGGAAATAAATATTGATCAAGCCTCTGTCATAATTACAGGCTCTTCAGAACATTCCATTTGCACCAAGGAAGTTTTGCCATTACTGGGGAGGCCTATGCACCTGCAATGAGATCTACTATCTCAAAAATTAAATTAGAAGAATAACTTTAACTGGAAGTCAGGTTCATATAAGCACCAATATGGCCAATATTTATTAGAGCCCTAAATCAGGTCCTTCTGTAAATGATAACCAGTGAACAGATGTAGCATTATTAAGTGAAACCACAAACAAGGAGATGCTGCAATATGCATAAATTCTTTGAGCACTTAGCTTAATGTAATTTTTCTGGGGAGATTACAGGTGGCAATGCAACAAATAAAACCTAGGAAACAGTTTTCTATATGCTAGCTTTTTTTTTTTACTCCCAAGGATAGCAGTCACAGAGGTACAACCTTTGAAAAAATGTAATATATTTATATTATGCACAAGGTTAGTAGAGTTTCTAAAGCCCTTTCTGTAACTACACTTCCTCATTCTCGTTAGCTATGTAACAGTTGTCAAACACCTCATTACAAGATAAGCTCAGTTTTATTTCAGAAACCGAGGAACAGACGAATTAACTGACAGCCCCAAGAACAAATTGGTTGTAAGAAATGGGCTCAGAAGCTGCTTTTTATAATCCCATGAAATACGTATCTCGAAAAAGCATCATTAATGAATTTTCTCAGAAGCAATCTTTGAAAAATCCTAAGAGGTGAGCAATACAAAAATCTAAAAATAAAAATAAGTGGGCATAAACCTGCAAGATCTTCAGTTATTTCTGAATCTCCAGATACAAGAGAAGCGGAAAAATAGCATAGGAAGGGAAAACATTACAAGAACAGTTCAACTGATAAATGTGTTCATATCTTAAAGGAGTTAATAATTTACAGAATGTTAGAAATAATTACTTGTTTAAGCAAGCTACCCACTGGACAAATTTTTAGAGCCATCAGGGATTTTTTAATTCAGCGTATCGGCTCAATTCTGATTCAAAAAGAAATACATTTTACTCTGAAAATAAATTGTAGACATGATGCTCTCTTTGAAATCCAGCACGAGCCCCCATTCTGCTGCAAGAAACGCTTTGGGGGAGAAGCTGTGTTTCAAATTTATTAATGATTCCTCAAGTTGTTATAGAAACGCAACTGCAGCAAGGCAATGTCTAGAGACACGAGCCCCTTTCATGTTCCCTGTCAGAGGAGCTGGTTGCTGAGGTTACCTAACAATGGAGGAACTTGTACATCCAATTCCCTCTTTACAAAGGCCCCACAAACCCAGGGCTTGCCACACAACAATGCTGGCTAAAGCAACCACTGGGCTTGTTTACAGTGTGCAGATTTAAAAAACACTGCTCACAGGTTTCTGCAAATACCTGGTGGCCACTGCAGCCAGAACCAGCTCTTCAAAGAAGGCATCAAAAGGCTTTTGCTGGGGAAGCAGAACAGGATATTTCTAAAACAGGCTTCAACTCCACCAACTGCTTCAGAACCTCCAGCACGTGCTAAATTCATTTTTAATTTCTGTAGGACAACTGAGTGCTCAGTGAGACATTTAGGGTGAGATCTTAATGGCTTCCATGCACTCTAATAGCTTCAGTCAGGACCTACAGCTCCTCTCAGGAACAACTCCAGGAACCTAGATCTTCCCCAGGAGGGGAAGGGAAAGGCACTGACCTCTTCTCTCTGGGGACCAGGGACTAGACCCAAGGGAACATCTGGAGCTCTGTCAGGGCACGTTTGGGGTGGATAGCATTAAAGGTTCTTCCCCAGAGGGTGCTGGGCACTGCCCAGGCTTCCCAGGGAATGGTCCCAGACCCGAGGCTGCCAGAGCTCCAGGAGTTTTTGGACAACACTCCCAATGATGCCCAGGGTGTGATTTTTGGGGTGTCTGTGCAGGGCCAGGAGCTGCACTGGATGATCCCTGTGGGTTGAATGACCATAAGTTGGTCATTCAAAAGAAATAAAGTTTCTTCTTGTTACTACAAATTGCAGCTAAGAGCATTTGAACACCTTGCAAGTGAGCAGGGATGAAACACTGAATAGAGAGGAGAAGGCACAGGAAAAAAGAAAGGTTTGTTTTCAGATTTCAAATGGAAATCTCCGTTTAATTACAGTCAATGAGTGCTCTTCTATCAATTTTAAGGGAGCCATGACTTCACCCCCAGACAATTATTAAGTGCAACCAACACTACATCTTTTTCTTCCTTTAAGGAAGGAGAGAAATAGTAAAATGAAAAACCTTTGAGTCTGGCAAATCCCGGAACAGCAGCTGAATATAAATGAGGAGATAAATGATGAAAAGTGTGTTAAAGCAATTCTTGAATGGGTTGGAATAAAACAAAAGTTTGCGTTCTCACTCCACGTCCCCAAAACGGTTTTTGCATAACTGGAATTAGAAAATCATGGCTGGGTATGGGGAGGAGTCTCAAGGGTGACTGAAAAACCTCCAGGAGTTTGATAAGAAACTCCTACAGCACATCTGTGAGGTGAGCACACACATGTGTGTGTTACACACAACCACATTTACCAGAAAGAGACAATACTTAAATAAACAGTGTCAAACAAAGCACTTCACTGGGAACTTACAATTTTTTAAGTTCTTGCAGTAAGATCTTTAGACAGTATTCTTGGGAAAAAAAAAAAGCTGCAAGTGCACTCTGTGTTTTTTTACCTTTGGCCTCTCTACAATTTAAGCCACGACCACACGAGTTCTGCATGGGATGGTTTCAGAGCTGGGATTTAACAAGATTACAGAGTTTTTCTGCAGGCACAGAGGCAGGCAGAGGCTGTGGGGCCACGCTGCCACAGTCAGTTTGCATCCAACACCCTGCCAGACACATCCAGAAACTCCTCCCTGCTGGAAGAGCTCGCACTGGGTCCCAGCCCAGCACACATAAACCAGTACTGGTCCCAGTATGAAGGCACTAGAAGAACCCTGCACCTATGCAGTCAAAGGAACTGGCCTTATCTACAATTCATTCATGCCAAGTGTTCAATTCTGTATAGACTGAAAGAGGCAAGTGAATTTTAAAATTAAGAAAAATATGCTCAGTAGATGTTGTTCTTGGTATATTTGGTTTGACAAAGAAAATGAGTCTTTTTCTTTGTCAGCCTTCCCTCAACAGACTTTCTACTCATCATGTGTCCAATCCTCAACATAACCCTCCTGTCACAGTGCCTAAAAACCCCAGTTCAGCACTAAGGAATACAATTCTCCATTCAGAACTCTAAAAGATTATAATAAAAGGCTATTTTTCACAGAAGTAGCATAAAGAACACACAGTAATTCCAAGTGTGTGAGTTATGTATCATTTCTGTGTATGTATCATTTATATGATTAAAACAGTAATGGCACATATGGCTAGAACTGGCAGGCTTCACTTAATGAAAATACTGAAAAATTAAATGCCTTATTTTCATTATGCTGTTCAGAGGGTGTTGTTGCCTCTTCTCCTGGCAAAATGCAGCCAGAAATCTGGATTCACCCACAAATCATTTCTTGCAAACACCTGAACCATGGACTAGAAGGGAAATTCATCCCAAGCGCTTCCTACCCATTCTCCAATCCTCTAATGAAAAGATCTTGGGGGCTCTGAGAACAGCCTTGTATTTTCTTTAATGGTTATAGTTCAATAAAGCTGACATAATCCATAATGGCTTGAAATGAATAAATCTGCTGGATGAGATCCACAGATCTTACAGTCTGCTCCAATGAGAAAAAAATTGGTTTCATTCAAATAAAAAAATTGATTATGAACCTGTCTTGAGAATGGTTCCTTAGCCGTGGACAGCATGCCTGTAACAACTGCAGTCCCATCCTCACAGATGACTGATGATCTGAGAGCCCAGTGTGCCTCACTGAACTTTATTTAAACTCATCAAAGCTACAGAACTGTTCTGGAGTTCTCACAGAACTCCTCTGGCTCCGTGTCCAAACATTCATCAACAGGTGTTCTCCAGGCTGAGGCTCTCAGTGCCTTTTGCTGCTTTGTGCTGCAGACAGGCAGGGATTTGGGGAATGCAGGTGTACCAGAGCATCCTTTAAAATGGGTTGTAAATGGTCCTGGACCTGCTCAAGCAGAAAGCCGAGCCAGTGGGAGGTACCTCATCCCCAGGGGACTCTGAGGTGTAAATTAACTGGGTACCTGCCCTTGTTCCACACCACAAGCTGGTGCTTGACATAGCACCAGCACAGGAGGACTAAAAGCTCCTTCTCTGAAGAGAATTTCTGCCACAAAACCTTTTGCAGACTGCTTTTCAAGCTCTCCACTTTCAATTACATAAAGAGACTTCAGTCTGGGGCCAGTCAAGCTGCTCCTGGATTTACAGTGATGGAAACAGGGAAATTTAGCAGGAGAGTTCACAGAAAGTTAATTGGCTGAACTTACAGGCACAGAGACTTTCTGCATTAGACCATTATAGAAAATATAGAATTAAGAACAAAATGATCCCCTGAACTTGTGAGCACAACTTAGTCCACAAGACAACAGAGGGGGAGACAATAGCAAGTGTTCAGCTCCAGCACTGGCTGAGTCACTTCCCAGTGTTCATCTCCAAAGCTAAAAGCAAAACTGACTGCCAGAGGAAAAAGAATAATGTATATTTTATAGATTCTCCCTCCATCCTTCCAATGTTCTGTCCTCATTTCCAGCCACCACTGCCAGCTCCTGCAGGTTTCCATGCCTGAGAGAAGGGAGAAGGGTCTGCAGGGCAGAGTGGAAGGTGGCTCAAGGAAGGGCACCAACCTGACCAGGAGCTCCAGCTGTCACAGCAGAGTCTTGGTGCAATATCCACAATAAAGTGGCAGCAGTGGGGCAGAAGGACAACTTCAGGCATTAACTTCTCCTGTACTTCTTTCCTCTTTCAGGACCTGCTGCCATTTCCAGTGTTAGGCCCTCGGAATCTGGATAAAATCACACTCTCAAATTCTCACACAGCACATTGAGGGTAAGTGTTTGAAACTCCCACTAAAGTGAACCAGATGTTGGAATGCAGCAGTGGAACTAGGAGTTGCATCACAGATTTTTAAGAATTATTTAGAAGTGTTTGGAAGACATGACATTTCTAGAATTAGGCCAACTTATAATAAGATGAACATTTTTAACATTAATATAGAACAGAGCTGAAGGCTCAGCTCTCATTTCTATCGACTGTAACACATTTTTCCTGAAAAGAGGTGATGAGAGAAAATGTGTTTTCTTTCAGTGCCAGACATGCACATGGACCTGACACTGAAGGAAGTGTTTCACAGTATTCCCCAGTGGCTGCAGCTATGATCCAGAAACTGATCCTTTAAGAGCATTTAGTCATAACACTGGTACTTTTTGAATAAATCAAATCAAAGTGGCCACAGTGTTAGATAAGACATTGAATAATTTTGCTTAGGACCATATTTACTAGGGCTGGGAAGAGCCTACTCCACTCTTACTACAATTTCTTTGACTTTTAAAAGGACTGGAGTTTAGAGGGAAGGTGGCTTTTTCTAGTTGGTTTTTTTTTTTTTTCTTTTAAAAAAGTGATGCTGTAATTCAAATCCTGGTAACCTTGGAAACAGCCTCTCTCCTCAAATATGTCTGTGTCAATTAAAGTAATTGGGACACTCCAGCTAATGGTGCCGAGATTTCAATATCCAGGCTAGTGCCCAAGCATTAGTCCTAAAGGACTTTCTGCAGAGACACAGATCCACAGAAAAAAGCATCTCTTGGAAAGGTTCTGCTCTTCTTGTGAGCACTTGTAAGGAGGATGGCTGGGAAGAAGCTACCCTTGAAGGATGTCTTTGTGTGTATTCACAATACCCAGATTATTCAGTGAGAGTGAACTTGGAGTGAACTTTATTTGTATGTGTATGTCAACAAAATTTCTAAGCAAAGCAGAACAGCATTATCACCTCTAAGATTGACTAAAATACTCTACAGATTTACAGAATTAAGCTTTTTTTCCTCACCTTTTGATAAGATGTGTATGTAGACATGCATACACCCCCCTCAAAATTACATACTCATTAAGAGACAACCTCTATCCACCCCAGATTTATGAACAAACAAACAATACTGACTTTACTAAAGTGCCTTAGGCTATCCTAAAAACTGGAATAAACCAGGATTCCCACCTTGTCACACTGGTGGCTGGGAAAAAGAAAATCACAAAACAGCTTGGAATTTCTCACGGCACCCAAAAGCAGCTCCTTCCTTCTTCATTGAAACCAGAAAGGCTTATTTCAGAAAGGGAATATCCTCTAATGTATTTTCAAAACCACAGCCATCAATCAATCACTCACAGTTCAATGACAGGCATCACCACCTTTCTGCAGCTATACTTTAGTAAAACCCTTTCTTTGAGAGCGCACAAATATATCTCGAGGCCCACCCCCCAATCCACAAAAGAAGACATTAAAAGAAGTATTTTTTCTACAGAGGATACCCACTGTGAAATACTGGCATGCAGCATTGATAATTAAAATTAACTTTTAAAGTCTTCTGGAGATAAACAGCTTTTCAAGGTATTTGAAGATATTTATTTCTATATATTAAATTGCTGTATAGCAGAAAGTGATTTTTAGTAAATGGTTTTTGTTGTTATGCGAATGGTAAAGTGCCTAAGCCACATCTAAAATCTGTCCCTCCCATCCTTATCAACAGCAGAGAAGCAGAAGGAATTACATAGCCTTTGGGAAAAATAATCTAAATAATGATGGTTTGAAATGATTATGACTGGCTATTTTTGTTGTCACACATAATATGGGCAAAGGGAATAAAATAAAGTCCAAGCTCCGAGCACTCTTTTCCCATTTGAAAGATTTACTGTAATTCTTTTTCTAAAGCACAGATGATCCAGGCCTTCCAGGCTGGAAGACCAGAACTGGCCAGCAAATGGGGTGTTCAGACCTAGGCTGAGGTGCCTAAGTGATCCTCTGATATTAATAATGGAAAAGAAGGGGAAAAAAAGCAGGCAGAAGAGTGCAGTAGCTGAGTCAGGACCCACACACACATCTCTGCCAGCAAAAGCATCAAAGATCAGAAAAGGCCCAGCCCAGAACTGTTGTTTCAGTCCCTCTGAAATGTGGAGTTATTTATATAAGAAATCTGTAACACAATATGGAATAACTCCATCGACAAGATGTGAAGTGGGACGGGTCCAAGTCTGCAGCAGAGCAGCTGCCAAGCTGGACTTGGACAGCTCAGCTCTAGAAGGCCATTTTTCAGTTTAAAGACTACAATAAGCAAAATCCTGAAATATTATGCCTGTAAAACACTTTGGAAATATGCTGTAATAGTCACTAAAACCAGCACAGATAATAACACAAGTTTCAACTTGCTACAGTTTGAGTATGGAAAACACATTCTAGTCACTGAAAACCCAGACAGGAAGGGGTTTTGTAACAATTTACTTTTATAAAGTAAAAATTTGTAGCTTCACTCTTCAGATGGGTCCAATTGTCCTCGCACTGAAGGAAGCTGAGTTTGACATTCACATCAGCAGCAGCAGAATTAGGCTATAAAGCTACAACTGCATATAAACAGCTGTCAGACAATCACATTGCAGAATAAACATAAACCCAAAATTAATTCAGAATAATTATTTATACAGGCTCAAGTGAGATCAGCATTGTGGATTTTTTTTCATTTGGTAGAGATAAAGATTATCTTTGTTTTATTACCTTCTTTTACATGAGTAGATGCTGAATACTGTATCTTGCTGTAAAACATTTCATATTTTAGCCTAAATATTTATACTGAGTTTCATTCTGAGGCAAAGTAGTTTAAACTTGGTGCTTCATTTTACTAGTTTTACATTAGAATAGAAGTGGTCACGTTCTCAGCAGAGGAGATTTTAATGCTGTACTAAACCCATCCTGCTGACCATCTCTGAGAAGAGGCCCAACACAGTGGATTGTGCCAATCAGATCTTCCAGAAAGACCAGCAGAATTAAATTTACAATAAAGGCTATTGAGACCTTTCCAAGAAAAACAAGCTTGTTTAGTTTTTAGATCATTCAATAAAGTATCTGACAGAAAACACGAGTTGGAATCCAGCTCTGGTGAGACATGGAGGAGGCATATGCTCGTGCAGAGCAAAGCTGCTCAGAGAGCAGCTGGAGATCCCT